>JAOTRN010018330.1:0-11783 GCA_028566695.1 Bagroides melapterus | reverse complement strand
TAAATATTTTGGTCCTTCTAACGAAAAATTGCAAGTTCAGAAATGCTGTGTTAAAAATTCCTTGCTCTGTTAAATAGACACTTTGGAATATCATGAGGAAACTTAAAATTTCATAGGGGGGCTAATAATTTTGTCCTCAACTGTACATCATACTTCATGTAACCTTGTGCTACACAATAAAATCCAATACTGGTCAGCACTATGAACAGCTGCTACACCAATCCCTCTCCACTGTTTCTCTTTTTCTACTCGTCCCAAGATATCCTGAGATCACTCCAACTCCAGCTGTGTTGTGCTTCATGAAGATTTCAGAGCTTCATTAAGACATGGCCAAGCCTGCTAGAATCCTGGGGCATCTAGAGAAGTACCTGCACCAGTTGGATTCCAGTTCATGAAGTTTTAGCTTATTCAAAAAGGACATACCATCAAGGACAAAAAGCTCCTAACTAACTAACACATTGTAGGGTTGTATATTTTTACTTCACACCCTCAAAACATCTAGTTCTGTGGACAGAAGCACATTATTGATGAGAATGACAAGACTGCTTCAAGCTGAGAGAAGTCCACAGCAACTCAGATAAGCATTTTGTACAATTTTATTGAGAGGCTGGAATACACAAAACGTTTAACCTTGATGTAGAAGAGCTCCAATAGAAGAAGCCCATATTGGGATCCTGTTCTGTCAGCCAAGAACAGAAAGTTGAGGCTGCAGTGGGCACAGGTTCAAAACTCTACTGGAAAAAACTGAGCCTGATCCTGATGAATCTTGACTCTCCTGATGCACACAGATGGCACCAACAGCATGACCCAACCTTTCCAATAGTTCAGGCTGGTGGAGGTCCATCACGCTTGACTACCACAAACTTGCAGTATTGTCGCTGCATATTTCCTCATATACGAATGACTACATGATAACGTGTCATATGACATAGCTGGCACTAACTGGTTTCATAAACATGTCAATGAGTTCAGTGCTCATCAGTGGGTGTTGGATCATAGAGTCATGTTAAAATAGACCAGAATATCAAAAGAAGATCAACATCTTGTAGAATCCAAGCCAAGAAGAATTGAAGCTGTTTTGTGGCAAGGCTCTACCCAGGATTATTAAAGTGTTCCTAATAAATTGTTCAGTGTTCAGAGTGTATGTATTATGATCAAGGTACTGTATGCATGATGGAAGCAACTTTTTTGAAAAGCAACATTAAAACAAAGAAATAATGAGATGGTTTTCATTTAAATTGAAAATCAATTAAATGATTTTGTAATAATGTTAAGTATACATTATCTACATTCACTGAACTTATATCTTGAGGTCATGTCTGTTGAGTGTGCTCAGCTCGGCTTCCAAATTTACATAGTGACAGTTAAAATGACAGTTTAAGAATCCATAAATCCGTCATTATCGATCTACGTCTTTGAACCTGTGGGCTGCAATCGACTTCCTCTGTGACGTATGGATTCTTCCTTTATTCTTAGACTCATAATTGACCGTTATCTTTTTCTCTTTCCTTCTTCACTGCACCAATGACATATTAATTCTATCATCAAACAGAAAATGGAAGGATGAAAGTGCTGATGGATTATTGCTCTAGATACACATTTGTGCTGTCTGAGTATCTGATGAATATGACAAAGTCACAGAGAATTAGTTATGCTGTACATTCCATATTATTCCATTCCTTATTTTTATAACCATTCCTTCTCTCTCTCTCTCTCACACACACACACACACACTATCACATGTGTCTGACTCCAGGTGCACTGCAGCATAGGCCGAATGTTTCCAGAACTTTCTGAGGTTGGGCAATTTGTTGCCAGGATACATAGATTGGCCAGGATATTTGTATTCAGAGAAAGTGCTCAATAGCTGAATCTGTGTGTGAATGTGTGTGAGTGTGTGTGTGGGTGCTTGTGTGCGAGAGAGAGAATCTTGGCTACAAACACAGCTACTCCCTGGTGTTAAGACAAGAGCTCAATTAGCTTCCAAGGGCTTCACTTCCTTTTATTTACAGGCAAAATCATAAGGTGGTTAAAATTAGAATTCATAACACTGTGGCTGTAATCTCTGTATACCCTTATGCGTATCCCTATGTCTTCAGAGCAGTCTAAATTTCCTTTCAGTGCTGTGATTCAGCGTGAACTCATCTCTTAATGCAACAAGGGGAAACAAAAATAAATAACAAAGACTTATCAGTATTATATGCGCATGCTTTCGCTTTTACACATACTGTATATATGTAACAGTCATCTACACTATATTCTGTATCGTAAATTCTTATTCAACTGGTCCCTCAGATGAACCCCAATAAGTTCTAATAAGTTTATATATGTTATAGTGTAGTGTATATATGCTATAACTTACACAAAAGGAGCTGGTTGACCAAAGAATTGGTTAAGTCTAGACAACCAACCTGGGGTTTGAGAAGAAGAAATTAATTTGTATTGCAATGTCAAATCTGAAGACGTATATTTCCACTATGTCCCTTAAATCAATCAAAGGTTAAGAGCTATCCTGGAAGACAATAATTCATGGCAAATATCATATATAGAAATTTTATGGCAGAGGTGGAAGATCAGTCTTTCTTCTTTAGTACCATCTATTATGAAGTGTATTTTCTCTCTAATTAAGTCTGTGTTAGCCTCAAACTATTTCATCAATCATTAATGCAAAGACTAATTAGGATTACCAGTACTGGCTACCTTTGCCTGTGTTACTGCTGAGATTTTTGTGCAGTGGAAACCAGATCTTCCAGCCAGCATGGATACAGCAATAAAGAAAAACAAGAGAGCTAGAATCTGAATTTTTTTAGGCCATTTCGTTCATGTGCATTGGGGCAGTGATTTGAGTTACATTCCATAAAGAGCATGGATATCAAGTGAACATTCCAAGAAAACTGGAGCATATTAAAATGTTTGGCTTTTTTTTGCTAGCACAGAGAATTTGAAACAATTTGTGGGCTTGTCCTGGACTGATGACTTTTATACATCAAATACTTGCAGAGTTATTCAACTTAGACATCATTGTGGCTAACTTTTGTTACTCAGTCATGGTGTAGAATATCCTACACATTCCTGTAATTCCACAGTACACTGAAGTGCCTTAGTGCCCAAATGATAGCATAAATGAATTATCAGAAGTCATTTGATTATTTAAGTCCTGTCCTCTGTTCTATTCAGAATTTCCTTGTGTTAGAAAAAAAACTCCAGATGTTTGACTGAACTAGATATAACACTGCCCAGTTTATAATCTGTGTTGAACTGAAATAAGAGCCAGCATGTCCTAATTCTCTACTCCAGTGCCTCTTCAACCATTTGGACACCATGTTGTGAATAAAGTATGATCGTCTGAACACATCTGACGCAAACATCTGGGTTCATAGAAAATACAACCTACTAGAAATTCACTCCTCCTGTGGTAATTTTATTGCATCTGGATGCGAGAGCATCCGAGGAGACGTGTAAAAAGCTTATTATAGACTTCCCCCAATAAACAAATCTAATCTGAGTAAGCCTTGATATAAGACGTGCATATGCTTTAAGTGAATGTATAAATTGCCTCATGTTTGGTCACACAGCTGGTGTGACACCTCAAGGCAAAATACCAATGAAAGCATGAGCATAATATTTGTTATCAAGTTACCCCAGAAAACCAGTGTAAAAGATCAAGAAGCAAAGGTCAACCAGTTACATTTGCACACAGAAACAACACTAAGTTATTCAAGTTCATATTGTGTCTGAAGAATTAATTAACATTCAAAAGAAGTGACCAAGCAAGATTTTGCCAGAGAGTGAAGACATGTTCCCTCAGCTGAGTTGTGTCAGGTTAGTTACCTAGTTTGAATAAATGATTACTTCAGCAGAAATGCCAGTCTGTTTGTCATTGCTGTTGCCAAACAGCATCTTAAAGCTGTAAAGTCTCCATTCCTTTGGTGTATTAATTAAGTTGTACAAAAGTATTTTGCAGTTAATTTAATAATAGATCCTGCATACACATGAGGTGTTTTTGTGGACTTACTAGAAAATGCCATAATGGAAGCCAAGCAGTGTTAAGTCAGGGGTCTCACGGGTAGCAGTGTTGATTGACTGGTGTCATCTATTCAATTTTGCCTGGTAGCTTCCAACAATCAAGACATTGTATACGGGTCCTGTTCACTCTTTGAACCAGGTTCACTCAGGTCCTGTTCACTCTTTGAACCAGGTTCACTCAGGTCCTGTTCACTCTTGTCCTGTTCAATCTTACAACCTTGTTCACTCAGGTGCTGTTCACTCTTTCAGCCAGGTTCATTCAGGTCCTGTTCACTCTTTCAATGTCTGTCTGAGATTCTGAGACACACCCTGGGATTTATCTACAGGGTAGATATGACCTGAATAGTTAACTTCACACAAGCCTCACATTGGCTTGTACATGCAGTGAACAAAGACCTGACAAAGTCTTGGTATCTTCAAGTAGTTCAAGTAGATCAACTAAACAATGCATAGGTCCAGCAGATCCAGCTCTTACTAGGTTTAACAGGAGCAGACAAGCCATCACATATCCCTTTTTATTGATCACCACCATGCAAGCTTAAAGAATTTCAGCATCATGTCTTTACCCTCCAGAGATGTCCTCTGAAAATACAGGAGCACTGGGGTTGCAATCCTATTCAGGATTTTAGATTTTCTCATAGAGCATCAGCCATGAAAGGAGTCTTGAGGCACTGGTATCAATTCCCAATGGAGACCCTTCCAACAATATTGACAAGATGTGGAATGTTTTATCATATTCAAATTTCATGGTTCACAAACACAACTCTACACAGTACAACATGCTTTTTTCAACTGTCTGTGTCGTTAAAATACAATTTTTATAAATGGTTTACAATAAAAATAGAATTTACCTTTACAATAAAACAATATATTTGAATGAATATGAAGATCAGGATGGCAATTTTGTGGAATTTTAATGTAATAAATGCAATATGTGCTGCATACTCTCCTAGACATAATGGTGTTGCACAGACAAGTTTAAAAAATTCCAAGCTCTCTGTGTTTTCCTCGTTGATGGCCTGAATGACCTGCAGGAGAAAGCTCCTTCTTTGTTTTCCTTCAAGAAGCTGAAGTGCTTCCCTGATAGCAACAGTGAGAAGAGTCCATTGGCTTGCTGTAGATCGACCACAGGTCAGGGAGCTCAGTGCAGATGATACTTTCAGCTGAACGCACCACCCTCTAGAGTTCCTATCCTGCTACGTGCTGTTCCCAAACCAGGCTGTGATGCTTCATGTGAGGACTCAAAGTTTATTAGCTCCTTAGAGGTCATTTTAAACTCATTTAAGCATCTAACGTGGGAAAAATGTTGACGGTCTTCCTCACCAGGGTGTTAATATGACAGGATGATGACAGGTCCTGTGTGATATGAACACCAATTGAACACAAATTAGCAACAGTTCCCAGTTCACTTGAACTTAAGTTTCTAAGACCTGCAGATGCTGTTTCTAGTACTGAGAGAACACAAAGGTATAGTCAATGTTCCTCCAACACATTCTCAACGATCATCTGAAAGAAAGCTCAACAATTTAAGATGCTCATGGTGGCTATCTTTAGCCTTTCCTTATTCAAAGCGACTTGCCAGTTACCCCTTCACACTTGTGCACCATGCATTGGCTCTAAGATTATATAGACAAAACCTATAAGAAGGTTCATTCTTTGGCTCCTTGACAACAGGCAATATCCAGGTAGACAGGTATGCATTGATGATACGTAACTTCAACATCTGGTTGATCTTTTTCACTACGATGTGTTTTTGTTTTTTGCACTGACTGTTCAATAGTTACAGCAAAACAACATAGCAAGTATTCCCTTTTAGTTGTGAAATATTTTTGCAATTATTATACAGAAAATATAAATCAATTGACTTTTCATCACTTTAAAACAAACAATATATATTTACATAAAATATGAAACTTTAAGGAAATAGACAGGTCTTTGTCATGTTCATGAATGTTTCATGCAGGAGGAACACTGTATTCCCTTTGGAGTGTCATATTTTTGTCATATTTTTTGAAGGTCTGACTGAAAATGGCTCACATGTTCTGTCCAATAGATGACATTTTCAGTCATTTGCCTGGCAAGGACACATGCTCCAAATCTAATAGTAAGAACTAAAAAAAAAAGGGATTATATAATTTTTAAAGGAATTATATAATTCTAATTCAGAGCACATTGTAACTGGGTTGAAACTGGAAAATCCAAAACACAACCAGGGAAGACAAATAAAAAGTACACAGTACAGAGAATACACAAACAGATACCAAAAAAGCATCAGAACAATAAGTCAAGCAGCCTGGTCAGGCAAAAGGATCATCCACAAAATGATTTCCAGAGATCCATCAGAATTTATAAGGTTTGAAGACAAAGCTTAGTAAAAAATTCCATGTGCAAGTGTGCAAACAGGAAATGGTTGTGCTGGAAGAATCCTGGGGAGTGTGATATCTGGGATGTGGTAGCCTAGTGGTTAAGGTCTACCAATCGGAAGGTTGTAAGATTGAATCCCAAATGCTACCATTGCTGGGCCCCTGAGCAAGGCCCTTGACCCTGAATTGCTAATTGTATGAAACCCAGCTATGAATGTAAGTTGCTCTGGATAAGCAAGTCTGCTAAATGCCATAAATGTGGTCAAGATGGGAAATGTCTAGATTGGATGTTACAGATTGGATTTTACATTATTTTGAAGTAATTAGACAAAATTGGATTTTACTGCTACAGTGATTTGAATTTAAGGCTAGGGAACAATTGCGTCCCTTTCTGAGCCTTCATAATCAACAATAGTGTAATTAAACTGTAAATAATATTTATGTATGGCTTTTTTCTTATTCAAGAGTTAAGAAAGATTTTTATTCTCATTTCGACAATATAAAGCTGATGAAGTAGACAATGAAACGAACCAACGTTCCTCTAGGTCTCTGCTGCTACATATAGATACACAACTACACGAGACTACAAAGAACTAGGGGCTAAAATAGTAAAAGTAAAATTAATGTATCCCTAAAAAGTGTCTGTGTTGAACCTCGTGTAAACAGTGCAAGATAAAGACAGCGCAAATCAAGACACAAACAGACAATACAATACGCTACAAGACAGAATGAACAGATCAACGCTCCTTAATCTACTGCCATGTTTTGCTGTTGCATAGCTAATTCTGAATTTTGTTCTGTTTGAACTAGATCTGCTTTGTTGTGTTTGTTTTTTGAGCTGGCTGTACTAGAGGAAGTTATACATAAGTAGGAAGAAATAGGCCGGCTGGATGTAATCTAGCTGTTACAAAATGTGAACATTTTGCATGGGAAAATTAGTGCTATCTCGAGCTATGTTCTTTTTTTTGTTGTGTAATTTTTATAATGTAAAGTCTTCCTATGAAGAAAGAAAAAATGCTTGTTTTGTTTTGCAGATCATTTTTCAGCACATTTATTAGTCTTGTAAATTATAATAAAAAAAAATGTTTATTTAGGCAGGTCGCACGATTAGTTTTAATTAATTCAACCCTTACATACATTTTGTTTTACATTACATTTTGGGAAAGTGGAAGCTGACCGTGGTCAGTAAGGTGTTAGACTACTGAACAGAAGGTTGTGAGTTCAAATCCCATGAGCAAGGCCCTTAACTTTTGCTCAGTTGTATAAATGAGATAAATGTAAGTTGCTCTGAAAAAGGGCATCTGGCAAATGTTCTAAACGTTTTGATTCATAAGCTATAGATTAAACTATGTTTAGTAAAGCCACGGTCACAGGATACTTGAAATTCATGTTTCTTTATGCATTAGTTACTGATACATACAGTACATAATGTTACAGATTACTGTTTATGCCTTTACAATCAAAGCCTTTCCCTTTATAAATAAACCATTAGAAATTATCATACAACATTAGATACCAATAGAATAGTGTTGATAAGTAGTCTGATTTACTTATGTACGTTTATGAGGGAGCCATAAGGCAATACATCAAATTAACGATTAGTAATTAATGCTTCTCTACTGACAAAGTAAGGACATGATTTACTTTAAAAACATAGCAGTTGATTATAGTGTGTATGTGAATGAGACTTGTGAGTAGAGTCAGACGGCTAAGTTAGGAAAGTTCTAATGTCAGTAACCTGCAATTTATAACTAATCATTTTAGTAACAAAATGGTGGACATCTTACACCCAAAACACGTTGCTGATTTGCTACTTCACAATATTTCCAGTTCTCTCCGCATCCTTGCAGCATCACTGGTGCCAATTCAGTCATTTCATACCGACTGCACCGGATTCAAGTGCAAAAGCCAAAGGCCAGAATCATTTTGTTTTTTCCCTGCAGGCACAGAATTAATATACTGACAAAAGCATGCCTTAAGAGAGAGACACTTAGCTCTTCTATTTTATTCCTCAATTTCAGCCTGTAAAAGGAGGACAACATTCTTATTATGCTCTTCTAAACTGACTTGGTAATTTGGTGGCAGCCTAGGAGCGTCAATGATGAATAGCAATGAGATATGGAAGAGCATGTGGTTTTGAATAAGAGTGAGCAATAAGAACATGAAAGCAAGAAGCCAGGTAGGGGTGCTGCATTTGATTCGATATATTCGAGGTTGCATTATCATACATGATGGGTGTGTTTGTAAATTCACGTTGACACTTTCATGTTGAGCTGAAATTATTATCGCTGATGATCAGAGTTCAGCAACATGCCCAAAGACAGTGGAATATCAGTATAAAACATGTTAATAAAAATCTTTTTTTTAAAAAAATAATTTGTTTCATTAAATCAATGCAAAACCAGTATTAGTGCACACTTCTAAAATGTAAGAAACAAGGCTGAAGCTTTCTACGATGCCCTAACAATTCCAATTCTTTCTTTTTTTTTATTTCTATGCTGAAAGTCTAGGCTGTAAGACTCGGGACGCCCAATAAGCCATTCACATTAGCATGTCTCCGTTTATAAATACAAAATAACAATAAAACTTTTTAGAATTACTCATGGATTGTTGTTGATGAAGAAGGGATTTCATGACATGAAATGAAATTGTAGTTTAGAAACCTTTATTATTGCCACAGTGGAATTCTTTTCTACGCATTCTTGTCTTCCTCAACTGAGGAGCTTGGGGTCGGAGCACTGGGGCAGCTATGATACAGCGCCCCTGGAGCAGGGTTGGTTAAGGGCAGCTTGGAAGTGCTGGGGCAGCTATGATACAGCGCCCCTGGAGCAGGGTTGGTTAAGGGCAGCTTGGAAGTGCTGGGGCTTGAACCCTGATCCTCCAATCAACAACCCAGATCCTTGATCTTTTGAGCCACAACTGCCCCAATTATCCACTGCCTACCTTTCATGAAAGGTAATAGATTAGAAATTATTTATTAGACTTCCTTTAGAGATATAGGCGAATTATAAACGCTAATTGACCCAGTAATGTACGATGGCCACAGTGGGATATATACTGTATCCAGTTTAAACTCAATGTATTAAACTACACTGATTTGTCTGGTCTGTTTACAGTTTTGAATAACAGCATATTGCACAAAGCTTATTTATTACCTTTGTTGTCTTATCACTGTCTGTATTATTATGGAATACCCTGACAATCAAATAATAATTTATTCATGCTGCCTAGATCAGCCAATCTGTCATCTGTCCTCATACTCCTTGACCTTTCAGCAGCGTTCGACACAATCAACAACAATACTCTCTCATCCACCCTCAGGAGTCTTGGAATCAATGGAGCAGCATGGGAATGCTTTGCTTTCTACCAGGAAGGTAGCTAGCATAAAGGGGTTCAACAACTGCCCCTCACAGACTCTCAGTGTGTGGTTGTTTTTGTTTCTTCCTCTTTACTTACTGTCTTGCAAAGTTATATCGTCACTCTTACAACTTTTATGCCGATGACACTCAACTTATCTTCTCATTCTCTCCCTCATGGCTTTTGCTCTGATTTCAGCATGTCTGGCAGACATATCAAGAATGACTCCTGATCATCTAAACTCAATCCCAAAAAAATGAACTGCTGGTGATTCATCCCCAGGTCATTATCGCAATATCCCCAGGCAACTCTCTGATCTCAATTTTGCCCACTGCTCCAACAGTTCTTTTCCTCGAATGTTGCTAATGTGACATGTTCATATTAGTTTATTTACTTCACAACCTACAGTAAGAAGGATTCGGATGTTTTTATACACACAGGCTGCTCAGGTAGTTCATTCTCTTGTCATTTGGATCGCTGCATTCTCTGCTGTCAGGTCTACCTCTGAACACATTTCAATCATTGCAAATTACAAATTAAAAAAATAAATAATTATTAAAAGGTATAAACAAATAAAAATGAAGGTACCTTATAGCTACCTTAGAACTCCAGAGTTCATGGCTTGATCTTGAGCTTGGGTTACTCTCTGTTATCAGGTGGCAAGAGATGCACATAGAGCTAAACATGAAGTAAAATTAATACACATGCTATAGTCATGCAGTTGGGTTGTGTGTAGTGAAGTGTCAGTTATTAAGTGAGTGTGTGATCAGTAGGACAGGTGTGTGTGATCAATAAGACAGTGACTGTGAATGGTCCAAGGTCAAGGTACAAGTCTTGGTTAACCCTGGACAGGATACCACACACACACACACACACACACACACACACACACACACACACACACACACACACACACACACTCTCTCTCACACAACTATTTAAACACTTCAGACAATTTAGAGATGTCAATCAGCATACAACATGTTTCTTCAGACCCGTGGGAGGTAACCAGACTACCCAGAGGAAGCCCCCAAGGTACGGTGAGAACTTGCAAATCCCCAACCCTGAAGGTGTGAGGTAAATGTAATAACCACCAAATCACCGTGCAAACATAGACAAAATATTATAGAACTTCAAGTGTGTTACACTGCCCTATAATGAATCATGAGCAGCAGTTTCACATGTTTCAGAGGCTTCACCTTCCTCGGCTGGTAGTGTGATATTAGCTAGTGGATGGGTATTGTCTAAACCATATTTGTAGAAAAAAAAAAAAACAGAAGAACATTTGTTTAACCATCGGCTCTCAGTGTTGACAACTGATACCCAGAATCCTTGTCTCGTTCAGAAATGTGGAAAAATTAATTGTACTTTAAAAAAAAAAAAAAAAAAAGACATTGCCAAGATACCAGACATTTACACTGCCTAACACATCCACCCACATTGCAGTGTCTTTTTACATGTGGCTCCTTTAATATGTATTAAGTATTATATGAATAATGGTATTACAAAAATGTAACACTAATTTGCCCATCTGTAAATTAATTCTATAAAATGTACAGTATCAATGGTATGTGCTTGTTAAGACTTCCTCTTTAGAACTGAATATAGCTGTGGTCATCATAAAAATAGTATCTTGCATCCCTATAAAGTATTAACTTAACATACCAGACTCTGTGTGTGAGTGTAAGAAGAGATAGCGAGATGAAGAGAATGCGAAGTGAAATGGATGAAGCCTTGTCAGCATTCTGTTGAAGTTTTAGAGGTTTGCTCATTCGCTTCACGTTAGCATTGACCTCTCCACTCTAGCTCTGTAGGGTATTATGGAAATACAACACAAATACACACGTGGACAAAATTGGTACCCTTCGGTCAATGAAAGAAAAACTCACAATGGTCACAGAAATAACTTGAATCTGACAAAAGTAATAATAAATGAAAATTCTATGAATGTTAACCAATAAAAGTCAGACATTGCTTTTCAACCATGCGTCAACGGAATTATTTAAAAAAATAAACTCATGGAACAGGCCTAGACAA
>JAOTRN010018329.1:0-11797 GCA_028566695.1 Bagroides melapterus | reverse complement strand
GAAGTGCATAGGTGGCTTATTTACAATAAATAGCAGTGCAATAAATAACGGTGTGAGGTTCATAATTACAGAAGGTGTAAAGGAAAAATATACTGGAGGTGCAGAATGGAATAATGGGTATTTACATGTATGAAACATTATGTACAGAATAAATATGGATGAATATATAGAAGTGTAGATGATTTGGTGATGATTAAATTACTTTTCAAATAAACATGTTTTTATTCTTTTGTTAAAAGCACTTGAGCATATGCAGTTCTCTGAATTTAAACAAAACTAATCACTGAGGAACATGTGCCTGGAAATCAGGAGCTTCAGTCTTCATGTGTTCTTCACAGACTTCATACTGTTTACTTCACCTCATAAACCACAACAACGAGGCAGAAGCTTGGATTTTATTTTCGGATTTTATTTCTTCACTTCTCTATGAAACACTTTCCTCTTGAATGTCTTACTGTTAAACCCAGTTTGATCACATAAGAGATGGACACAGCGCTGATAAAAACACCCGCTGCAGCCGGAAACTCGATAACCACATTCTCAAAAGGGAAATGCGTCTGAAAAACAATCCACTGATGTTCACTAAAACGCTGTTACAGCTGTTACAGTCTGATTTCTCTGGAAGAGTACGCCATGTGTTTGTCAAGTGTGTCATGATTTTAGAACAGTGGTTTTCTAAAGGGTGGAGACAATTCTGACAATTAATAATAATTTTATTATCCTTTCATAGAGGAAATAAAAGTTGTTCCATAAGTCTCTATTTTAGGTCCCATCTTATTTTCTATTTTCATGAATATTTTAGGTCATAGAAGAACTTCAGATACATTTGTATGTTCATGACCAAATCATATATACACTGGAACCTGCTTTAAATCTCTTGCAGGATGTTTTCAGTTACAGCACTCGCTCTTACAATTCCAAAGTTTCTGGACAAAATACAAGAGAAATATGTATTTTAAAAGTTTAGTTTCATCTTTAAATATATTAAATATATGTTAAATATAGTTACTGAGACGTTGTAACTGAAAAGCCTTAAAGCTTATTTAATATTCAGATTTAGGTGGAATTGTTCATAATTCAGATTCTATGTTAGAAATAAAGCACGAATGGCTGATATGTATTTGATAACAGGTCGTTAGTTAGCTTCTGTTTATATCTCAGGACGTGAAATTGTGAAGGTGAGAGAGGATCCAGAATGTGAGAGGGAAATAAATCAGAAGAATGAAAAAGAGTGAAAGAAATACAATGAAGATGAAGATCGAAGATGGTCAGAGTATAGGACCAGTCAGAAACAGTGTAGATGGAGCACAGAGAGTTAAGGGACCTGCTCAAAAAGCCCACTAGTGCCAGCTTGGCATTGAGCCCTGATCCATCAGTAACCCACAAACTGAGTTTACAGTTTTCTGATTGGCTGATAAAACACACACACACTTCGGCTTGAAATCAATAAATAAGCGTATCCGTTGCTCTCTTGCCCCATGCTCTCTGTGTCAGCTTTGGGATTAGCCTGATGAAGTGGAGGCAAAGGAATTTAAACCATGCAGACATTTTAGAATTCCAGTCAGATGTCAGTTGTTTGTGGCATCAATTTATAGACGAGTTAAAATATGATCTGGAAGACTGTAAAACAAGAAGATGTTTAAATAGTACTTCAGTAATTATCTGACAGACCTATCCATCATCTTCAACCACTTCTATTTAAATACTGTAGAAAGGTCTGTACTGATATCTATAATCCCAGTAATACAATACTTCTTATCACCTACCTACTTTATTTTCTATTACATTTTATTATTGTAAAAACAATCCCTAACAACTTTCTTTCACTTTCTGTTCACCTGATGATGTTTTTGTAAAAACATTTCCAGTGTGTGTGTGTGTGGTTGTAATGTGAATAAACTCACTCTGATGATATCTAAATGTTCAGCAGTGTTGAACACGGACTCTGGTCATCAGATCTGTAAGTAAATCATGAGTAAATAAACATCTGTATATAAAATAAATGCATTTTTTAATACTGTTAACTGATACTGTTGTCTACTTGCATTTGCTAACTTTATGGGATTTACCTGATGATTGAACACCATAAAGATTATTTATCTTAATGTACAGCAGGCATCTATATGTATCTAGATCAGGTCTGAAGATTCCTCTGTTCAAATGTGTATTTCATTGTGAGCTTTAATATTTTTCATCATTTCTTAACATGTAGGTCTAAAACTAAGAGAAAGAAAAAGGACATGCCGTGTTCTGCTCTGTTTGTCTTAAAGAATTCACAGTTTTAATTCAATTCCAACAGGTTTCATTTACTTCTGATAATATGGGAGGATTCTTTTCCAAATCAGCCTCTCCACCACCCAAACCAGGTGAGAAAACAGAGCGAGGATAAAGTTTCATCTCAGCCACTGATTTCACAAAGCTGAAGACTGAGTAACATAAACACTGTGTTTGTCTTCGTATAAAATTCTTTTATATTGATTTTATACTAATATTTAGGACTTGTGTAGTGCATGTACATTTTTTTTTTATATATTTTATATTTCATATAAATCTTTTATTATTATTATTTTATTTTCTTTCTTTCAGAATTTGATGTGCCGTGGAGAAAAATGGCTTGGGGGTAAGTTTCTAAGGTTTTAGCCCGAGCAAGGAGGAGCTACGTGTATAAATCTACTTTAAAAATGAATAAATCTTTAATGTATCTACTATAGAAATGACTACAATTTTGTTCTGCTTCTTTACTTTTACAATAGAGTTTGATGTCATTTATTCAGTCTGTACATGTTTTCTTTTTTCGACAGAACAAACAATGACATTGAACAGAAACTGAGGGACTTCACGCTAAAGAACCCAAGTGTTCGCTTTGTCAGGATTCTGCTTATCGGTGACACTGGAGCAGGAAAGTCCAGTTTTATAAACTCAGTCAATAACGCTTTCCAAAAACGAATCACCTGTGAAGCTCTTACTAATTCCATCAGTGGAAAAAGCTTCACAAAATATGTGAGTATTTTAGAATTGTAATAACAGGAGATTTTACTGTTCTTTTTGAAGTTACTTAGTTATGATTTTTTTTTTTTTTTTTTTAGATATTCTTACTATTATTTACAAATACAGAAATGTTATATTTACTTGGAATACAAACACACGACTAAACAGTAACAAAATCAGTATTGACAACAATTAGGGAACACTAGAACATTTGATCTTATATATTATTATTTTATATTTTATTATATATTTTTGACCTTTTTTACAGTACAACACCTATTACATTGAAGGAACAGATGGAACCAATTTGTCTTTTGCCTTCAGTGATGTCATGGGATTTGAAGAGCGTGAATCTGGTGCATGTTCACAGGACCTCATCAGAGCTTTACATGGGTTTCTTCAGGAAGGATACGATGTAAGAAGAGTGTACGTGAGGTCAATAAATTATATATAACGTGTGAATTATAGACCTGTTTATTCTTCCCTGTTCACACTCAGTTTGAGAAAACACACTTGGGGTCTGTGAAGGACCTCGGCTACAGAAACAACCCAAGTGTCGAGGATCAGGTTTGCTGCCTGGTGAACATTGTTGATGCAAACTCAATCTCAAGGATGAGTGATGGGGTCATGAAAAGATGAAAAAAATCCGTGAGGCAGCAACAGAAAAGAGTACGGCTGATTACTATACACTATCATTTTCTTTAATTGAGAATTAATTTAGACGAATAAACTATGTTTTCCACATAGCACACAAGTAAATGATTATTGCTCGATCAAATAATGATTGAATGCCTGTAGAATATATTTTGAGCAACATAAATCCAAAACGTACATCAATATTTAGACTGGGAGCGTTGCACCTTCTTAAAAAGAGAAACATGATGATGGAGGTATAATTATCACTTTGATTTAACAATATGGGATCGACATTCATTATTCATCATTTCATTATTTAAAAATGTAAAAGATTTAAAGAATCACTTTGCGGATATGTTACAGTGAGGTCCTTCATAATTTTATTCATTAAAAAAAACAAAACAAAACAAAAAAAAACAACAGAGACATTGAATTTCTCAGAGAATTTCTCAGAGACATTGCAGAAGAAATCTTTTGACTGACTATGAAACATGAACATTTGAAAATCAATGTGTGTAATTTATAATTCTATTATTCTATTAAAAACACAGCCCTCATTGTAAAGTAATTCATTTCGCGGTATCACAAACTGCATCTATTCAGTGTAAATCTGATATTTCTCTCACATCCTCCAGACATCCCTCAGGTAATCATCATGACAAAACCAGATGTTGCATGTCCACTGGTTAAACAGGACATAAGGAAGATCTACACCAGCAAGAAGATCAAGGAGAAGGTAAAAATTGTGCTTATTTAGAATTTTTTTCAGGTACTCTGGAAAAAGTGTTCCTATAAAGTGAACCCTTCATTTCATTATCCTCTTGTTGTTCCATTTTTTTTCCCAGATGGAAGTGTGTAGTAATCGACTGGGGGTTCCCATGAATTACATTTTCCCTGTGAAGAACTACCACGAGGAGATAGACGCAGACGATGACATGGATCTTGTGATTCTCAAAGCGCTCGATCAGATCGTTCACATCGCTTCTGACTCATTAAAGAAACAATCCACTAAATCTGGTGATAAACCCGAGTGACGTCTCACGTCTCAGAGCCTCAGTGTGACACAAAGTGCTTCAGAAGATATTCAGTGTGCTGTGATATTCTGTCTTTATGATTAGGATTATTGTTAGATTTTATATGTATCACTGGTAAAGTTTTATTGTGATGAAATTAGACTATTAGCAGAACGTCTGACATGTTAGTCTCAGTCGTGTGAACGTTCAGTCTAGTCAGTCATCAGAAAAACAGATTTTTATTAAATTTCTATTAAATTTTTGTCTTTTGTAGCAAAGAACACATTAGAGTGTGATATTAGAGATATCTGAAATAAACATATTGTCAACTTTTGTAGACATTTCATGACTTTTTTTCCCCTGATTATTAAATTCTATATTACATAAATAAAGATGAGTTACTCATCCGGTAGATGAGTTTAATTCCAAGTGATGGCAAAGAGCATGATATTGGGTCACGTTGGAAATGAGGCCACCGTTCACTTGCTGCCTTGTATGTACAGTATCACACACCTTGACACGTCATCACTTCAGTTCTGTGTGGAATATGTTAGACAGCGTAGTGTCATGAAAACCGAGTCAAAGAGGAAGATCATGGAAAAGTGTCAGGCTTTGATATAAAGAAAAAAAAGAAAGAAAAAAAAAACAGAATTGATTCAATGAAGCAAAATTAAATCCACTAGAAAATAAAACTTCATAACTCTGCCTCTGGGTCACAGATAACACTTTATACTAAATATAAATAAACACATATCAACTTAATACACTAAATATCAATCACAGCGTCTTACACAGATATGATCCTATTTTGTTTCTAATTTTACTAATAATTCATACAAATTTGTTCCTGTTTTCTTCTTTCTTGAGCAAAATGCATTTTTTTTTAAACAAAAAACACGTCTTTTTTTCCATGACTGTTTCTATTTTCTGTCTAGATGCAGAAATGCAGCCACAGACTCGGTCCACCGCTGAAATACATCTTCCCAGTGAGCAACAATCACGAGGAGACTGAAATCAATGCTAATAAAAATGTGCTCATTCTGATGGCGTTAAAGGCAATTGCAGGATTTGTTAACGATTACTTGGGAGACACTAACTGAGGAATCTGCTAAAGAATCCAGAAAGAATTGGGATGTAGGTTTTTATTATCATCAAATCTTTATGTAGCTTATGTTGCATATTAAACATGATTATCTGTTTCATGTATTTGACCATTTCTCTGTCTTTTGGCTTACAGTTTTCTGTCTCTGTTTCAGATTTGTTTGAGGTTTGACTTTTTTTTTCGTTTCTTGATTTATAACCGAACACAGTTGGTGAATTCCTGATTTACGTTTTGGATTGTTTGACCTAAAATTTGTTTAATAAACTCATGGTTACTCTAAGAAGGAAGAGGTACCAGGTCGGCTGGAGGGAAAGCAGACTGGTGTCTGGGACAGATAGGGAGAGTGGGTGACTGAACTGAGAGATGAACTGATATACGTGTGGGACTGTATATATATATGTATATAATAATATCTTATTGTGTGATATTTTATTTTATATGTATATATAGCTGTGGTGAAGGTCAGACAGAAATAAACAAACAAGATTTGAAGGAGAGTGCTTGAGTGTGAGAGCGCGCCCGACGCGGGGTTCCGGAGAGATTACGATCCTTGCGTCATACACCCAGAGCGCTACCGCTTTGCCACGCAACCCGGAAGAGCCTCATGGGCGAAAGCACTGAAGCGGACTGGGACGCCGCTCCGGCGCGCTACGTGTAGCTTACGGAGAGTAGCGAAGGAGGAGGGGTAGCCTCCGCAAACTCAGCCGAGCCTAAGCCCAACAAAATACCTCTCGGGTGTAACTGAGCACTTCGCACCGAATATACACTTGAAATGATACAAATTACCGAAGGGAAATATCTTGAAGGGGTAACTTTTTGTAATCCTAACCAGTAGTAATTACCTCTCGCGGCGCTATGCGCTTCGATACAGTGTCCCGCCCTAAGTTCGGAACAGACTACGTCCGCACGCGGAGCGAGAGGATTCTGAGGTTTAAATAGCAACTCGCGCCGGTGCTGCGAGTTGCACTAATTACCCGCAACAATGAACAAATGAGGATGAGTTTTTCCTTGCCATTAAACTCTTTGTACTATAATTCTTACGTTCTGTAAAACATATTTCAGACAATGTTCATTGTAATAAGTGCTATACTGATATAATTTGTATTGGATTGAATTGAAATGAACATGTATGGAAGTACTGTGTCTTGGTGTAAAACTGGACACTAATGTAAATGTTTATAAATATGCATTTCAGAAGAGAAATTCAACAATTATCCTCTCTCACGCTACAGTTAACACATGACTATTTGATTGGATGGTACAGATCTCACGTGACAAATCAAAAACAAAAAGATATGCAAGCAATGAAGGGTATGGGGACATGTTACCAGATTTCAACAAAAGAACTAAAAGACAAAGTCCTAGTCATAAAGATCTAATCAAGCATGTACTTTCTTCCTTGTGTGATAAAGTACACCTGCTGCTGGTCAAATCAGATCTGCTGTATTAGTCACTGTACACTTCAGTTTTGGTTTCAAACATTTTTTGTTTAGAATCTCAAAATAACCAGTAAAGTTAGTTTTAAAAAGGGTGCTGTAACAAAGCGCCCATAGAATCCATATGTCTACACATTGTAGGACTGATGGTACTTGGTAATTGGGTGATGGTGTGGCGTTCTTATGAAGCCGAGACCCCCGAAGTGCAAAACCGGAAGTGAACGCCGTAACCAAGAAGTCTTAGAATTGGGGTGAAGGTGAAGGTTCCCACTGGCGATTGGAGGGGGAACATGTGAGTGTTGTTATAACAGGTGAATTTCAAGAATTGAAGTCAGTTATAGCATGGGTACAGTGGAAATAAAAAGTCTACACACAGGATTTTGTTATATATATATAAAAAAAACACCTTTAATATGAAATTACATCTTATAAATTAAAAGTGAAAAAAACAATAATAATCCTTTTAGGGAACAAAAGGAAATTATAAAATGTATAACAACCTGTGTGAACACCGCACAACTAATACATTCTTTCTCTTTCCATTTACAAGATTATATAATGAAAAGCAGTAAAAAAAAAAAAAATGGGGGGAGGGATCTGAATACACTAAACTGTGAATACTGAAAGCTGCCCTCAAAGCGGACCTGATCATAAGAGGTGAGTGCACACAGATTTACTAATGACAACAACATTTTAACAACACTTTTATGTGTAATGTTTCCTGATGTTTACAGGAAGGAATCTATATTTAATATTTAATACTTTTTTGAATTCGAATATAATTAGGCTTTAATGCAAAGTGACCCCAGACATAGAGTGGAATGTGAAATGACTATATGTACTATATTATACTGTATTATCACCACAGTATCTCCTCAGTGTTATCATGTTGAAACGTGAGCCGAATATCGTCCAGGATTTCCTACACTGTTTATATAAAGATCATCTTAAAAAGATCACAAAAAAATCATATTTTAGTTTGTTTTATATGATTTATAGTTTCATTTATAATGAATGAATTTCTTTTCAATTCTTTTTATGTGGTTTTTCAACAGTATTCACCAGTAAAAATGGGAGGAAAAGTCTCAAAATCAGAATATGGACAACGGGCTATGCCCTCAGGATTAGAGCCTGTACAGCAGTCCATATTCGTAAGATCAGAGTATATACGGCATTCCACACCCTCAACATCAGCGTCTGTACAGCCAGCCAGGCCCGCAAGATCAGAGTCTGTACAGCCAGCCAGGCCCGCAAGATTAGAGTATGTACAGCAGTTCGGGTCCTCAAGGTCAGAACGTGTAAAAACACACGGCCCACCAGGTAAACAAAATCGGCACTAATATTAATTTTAGCATTTCATAAACCTTTTGTGTAACTGTATATCTTATATAGAGTTTAAGCTAGTAGTATGTGAAGGACTGGGCTTTTCACCTGCAAATATATTTGATTTTTGGAATGTTACAGTATTTGCCAATGTGCTAAATTTTCAGATATTGTACTTAGAGAACTGTACATGAATTGTCATGAAATCCAATAGCAGGTTAGGTAGTGTTTATAATCACTGGTTTACTCAGAACATTCAGGCTAATTAAACTACTAAGCAATTTTTTCCCCTAGAATTTGATTGTCCATGGAGGAAGATGCCTTGGGGGTAAGTTACTTCAATTTAACATAACAAAAATATTAATTTGGCATGCTGAACAAACCTATCACCAGCGATGTTAGCTTCTGTGTAACATGAGAAACACAAAGCACACAAAGGTTCAAACAACACAAATACTTTCATTTTCACTCACATTAGCATGGACACTATCATGGTCATGGTTTGTTTTTGTTTTCGCTAGAAATACAAGTGAACTTGAACAAAAGTTAAGGAATTTTAGGAATAAAACAGGAAGCGATGAGCGTGTCAGGGTTCTGCTTGTTGGTGAAATCGGAGCAGGAAAGTCCAGTTTTATAAACTCAGTCAACAACGCTTTCCAAGGACGAATCACTTGTGAGGCTCTTGTTGCTACAGGAGCTGCAAAAAGTTTCACAAAAATAGTAAGTGTTAATCAATATTTAGTCCAACTACATGGTTACACGCCAGGGAATACCAGAACAAGTTATGGAACCCATTTGAATTTGTCTTACAGTACACAACACATTACATTGAAGGAGACGACGGCTCACCTTTGAATTTTGTCTTCAATGACGTCATGGGACTGGAAAGTGAGGACGGCGTCCAAACACAAGACATTACCTCGGCTGTACAGGGGTTTATCCAGGAAGGGTATAAAGTAAGAATATGATCTCAATTATAACTTTAAATACATTAATTAGCTCATGTTTACAAAGCTGATGTCAGAAATGGTCTGTTATAGGTCTAATTATTCTTTCTTCCACATATGTGTTTAGTTCAATCCTGTGTCAGCTGTAGGGCAAAATGACCCTAGCTACAGAAGCAACCCGACACTAGAAGAACAAACCTTCTGTCTGGTTAACGTCATAGCAGCAGACAAAGTATCACAGATGAATGATGAAGTAATTGCTAAGTTACAATACATCCGTGAGGAGGCTTCAAAACTGAGTAAGAGCCTGATTATTATACACTATAATCAAGAACAAGTAAGTCATAATGCTCTTTAAAATGATGCTGATTGTTTATTCGGCCAAGGACAACCTGCTGATAAAATACTGATGTAGACTGTTGCATAGAATGTTGATAAGTATTTATCATATCATCCAGACATGCCCCAAGTGATCATCATGACAAGACCAGACTTAGCATGCCCACTGGTGGATAAAAACTTAAGGAAGATCTACACCAGCAAGAAGATTAAGGAAAAGGTCATTATTTGGTTGTATAAACGGTTGAAGAAAACATTTATTTGGTTGTATTAAACATTTAATGTGAACACCCAACAAGTCGGACTCATCTGTTACACAATAGCCTAGAGGAAAATTACTTTTAAGCACAAATTTTAACCAGTTAAGACTGAAATAGAAATGATCATTGTGTGTTATATTATTGAATGTGTGTTTCAGATGCAGGAGTGTAGTAATCGACTGGAGATTCCCATGAATTACATTTTCCCTGTGAAGAACTACCACGAGGAGATAGACACGGACGATGACATGGATCTTCTGATCCTCAAGGCGCTCGATCAGATCGTTCACATCGCCGCTGATGCAATGAAGAAAAAAAAACAGAAATCTGGTGCTGTACATGAGTAAAGACTTCCAGATCCCGGCAACTCAGCCATTATTGTGGCATCACGTTTTTCATAAAGGTTTATTCTAAATGAAGGAGATTTAAAAAATTCTTTTTTATGAAAGAATTTTTGAAAGGGAATAATATCTTCTAATGAAAAGCATTATGCTAATGTAAAGCTGTAACCTGGAAACATTTTCCTTTTCAAATTTGACCAGATTTGTTTCTATATATTAGTAAAGATGAATCACTTTTCCTGAAAGCTATTAACATTGTTATGAAGCCATGAATAAAAAAAATGTAGTTAAATTGTTTACCTCCTGCTTCCATTGTGTATCAAATTATATTGTGTGCAGTATAACAAACTGAAGGGGAATCTGTTTAAACTAGTTTAAGAATAAAACATGATTAACTGTACTGTGATTATTATAGTACATTAAAAAAATCTACAATTAACTGTTTAAAACATAAATATTTCTCCTTGTTTGTCATTTTTATGGAGGTGAAGAGGAGCACTGTCTGAGATCTGATGAGTTTGAAAGCCATAGACTACCATTTACATTACATCATTTATTCAGTGAGCCCACAAACCTTCTGGATCATCCGGGATTAATCCTGGAACAGACCAATCAGGAAAGAAATATTTCATCATATTAGTGATCAGGTGATCAGTCAGAAGAACTTTTTATTGACCACAAACCCAGACCTGCAGTATCCATGAATTTTCTGTACAAATGATTCCAGAGGAGAACAAAGTGGGAGAAACCCTGGACAGGAGACCAACTCACTGCAAGGCACAATCACACACACACTCACACAATCACACACACTCACACAAATCACACACACACTCACACAAATCACACACACACTCACACACACACTCACACAAATCAAACACACTCACACACACACTCACACAAATCACACACACAATCACACACACACTCACACAAATCACACACACACTCACACAATCACACACACACTCACACAAATCACACACACACTCACACAATCACACACACACTCACACAAATCAAACACACTCACACACACACTCACACAAATCACACACACTCACACACACACTCACACAAATCACACACACTCACACACACACTCACACAAATCAAACACACTCACACACACACTCACACAAATCACACACACTCACACAAATCACACACACTCACACAATCACACACACACTCACACAAATCACACACACTCACACAATTACACACACACAAATCACACACACTCACACAAATCACACACACTCACACAATCACACACACACTCACCCAGTCACACACACACTCACACAAATCACACACACTCACACAATTACACACACACACAAATCAACACACACTCACACAATCACACACACACTCACACAATCACACACACACTCACACAAATC
>JAOTRN010018327.1:0-10318 GCA_028566695.1 Bagroides melapterus | reverse complement strand
GATATGATGAACGTGTTTTCCACTCCAGCACTCTCTGGATGCATTCTACTTGTAGTGCTGTCAGCACTTCCTAGCACTGTTAGCACGGCGTGTTAAAAGCTGCTGCGTCAAAGTGAGAATAAAAGATGTTTAGCTCGTCTGCCAGAGAAGTGTCTGCATGCACCATTCTAGAGGATAATGTTTTGTAGCTTGGTATTGTTCTCAAATCTGTCAAATCAAATCTCAAATCTAGTTAGTGCTTTTGTTACCTCTACATTGGATTAATAATTATAAACTGACCTATAAACCAGTAAATGGTCTCACACCACAGCACCTGAACTAACCTGTTTTTTTTTTTGGTCCATCATGCCTAGTTCAATCAATATGTGCAGGCTGTTTGTTAGTAGATCAAGTAGTGAAGGCTACAGCAGGAGCAGAGCTTTCTCTTACAAAGCACTACAGTTATAGAACAGCAATTCAATCAGAGTTTGGCATTCTGACAGTCTCAGTGTCGAAAACACATTTGTTTAATCAAGCTTTTTGTGAATAGTTTTTCTCAGCTAAAGGAGCAGACCTGGATGGAACTGGAACTGGAATGTTTGTATGTTTGTATGTTGTTGCTTCCCCACACTCACGTGTTCACTCGGGTTTGTTGATGGTGGAGTGGCTGGCTGATTTATGTCCCAGGAATGACCCTCATGACCCTCATGTCTCTGTCACCTTCTGGCTCTCCTTTTCAGTCAAGCTAGTCTTGCCAGAGTTCCTGCTTGTACTCTGCAGACATTCTACATTATTATACACTATGTACTTAACAATAAAGTGATTACTAAAGCATACTAAATATCCTTTCTCACTCTTTAGATGGAAGAGGAAGAAACCTTGAGAGGAACTAGACTCAAAACGGAACCCATCCTCATTTGGGTGACACTGGAGGGCATTAATACACTCCGAACGTGACGGAGTGTAGCATGTTAGAAGACTGGTTATATGGGCAATATGATTAACAAAAGACAAGATATATACGTTAATATAACACCCAGGTCTTTCACTGTCGAGCTAGTAGTAACAGTACATCCCCCTAATTGGATGTTGAATTGTGAGAGCATCTGTGTTCTGGTTTTTGGAGCGATAAGAAATATTATCATCAGAATTTAACATTATTATAAATTAAAATTACAGGTTATCCAGTCTCTTATATCTTTAACACATTCACTTACACTGGATAATTTAGATATTTCATCTGGTTTTGATGAGTTGTATAAATGGGTATCAACTAATCAACAATAAAACTAATCCCATGCTTTCTAATGATGTTTCCCAAGGGCAGAGGTCCTAAACCTGATCCTTGAGGGAGCTCATAATTAACTGGCAATAACCTGGATAGTTCCCCAATTATATCCACAGAATGGTATTGACCAGACAGGTAGGATCTAATTTAATGCCTGTCCCTGAATACCTGTGTAATTTTGTAAGCGATCTAGGACAATGTTGTGATCTTTAATGTTGAATGCCGCTCTCAGATCAAGTAGAACTAATAGTGACATTCAGTCTGAATCAGAATCTAAGAACAAGTCATTAGTGACATTAACAAGTTTCTGTGCTATGATGGGGCCTGAAACCTGACTGAATTATTTTAGACATAAACGGAAGGTTTGAAATGGGTCTGTAATTAGATAGTTTGTTAGGGTCTAAGTTAGGTTTCTTAATGAGGGGCTTAATAACTGACAACTTGAAGGTTTTAGGAACGTGACCTAAATATAATGAGGAGTTAATAATATTGAGAAGAGACTCACCAGCTGTCTGTAAAACCTCTTTAAGTAATTTAGTTGGGATGGGATCTAACAAGCATGTTGATAGCTGTAGTGATCAGTTTATCTAGCTCTTCCTGTCCTATACTATTAAAGCACTGTAGTTGTGAGTGTAGAGCTTATGGTGAGACCGGATCACATGTCAGGGGTTGAACATCTACCATTTTGTTTCTGATACTTAATTTTATCAGTGAAGAAGTTCATAAAGTCCTCGCTGCTAAACTGTGCTGTGATATCCTGTACAATTATCTGATTTTTTGTTAATCTAGCCACTGTGCTAAATAAAAACCTCGGATTGTTTTGGTTTGAGTTTGCTCACGTGTTCAGCTCTAGCAGCTTTTAGAGCGTGTCTATAGCTGGACATACTGTCCTTGTATGCAGTTCTAAAAAACCTCTAGTTTAGTTTTTCTCCACTTTCGCTCGAGATTACGTGTTGCTCTCTTGAGGTTGTGAATATGATTATTATACCACGGTGCAGGTGATTTGTCTTTAGTCTTCTTTAATCAGATAGGGGCGACAACGTCTAATGTACTGCCTATACTTTTAGTCATTTCATCTAGATCGCTTGTATTTTGAGGTACAGTAAGAAGTTGAGACAGATCAGGCAAGTTACTTGTGAATCTGTCTTTAGTGGTGAGAGTAATAGTTCTATTGATTCGATACCGTGGTGAGACATTTATAATGTGTTCCACAGGTAGTGTGTAGAGTATGAGGTAATGGTCTTTGATGTCATCATTTTGCGGTATGATATCTATATCAGTGACATCTACTCCTTGTGATATTAAATCTAATGTATGATTAAGGCGATGAGTTGGTTTAGTAATGGTTTGGTTAAGCCCAAATGATTTTAGATGATCCAAAAAAGCTTGCCCTAAAGCATCGTTTGAATTGTCAATGTGAATGTTAACGTCTCCTACAATCAACGCTTTATCAAAATTAACCAATAGGTCAGAGATAAAATCTGCAAATTCTTTGAGAAAAATGGTGTAGGGGCCTGGGGGTCTGCACACGGTTGCCAGAGCAAGAGAGAGGGATTTTTTTTCTTCTGTGTGTCTAAGAGTGCAGCATTAAGAAGAAACACTTCAAAGGAATTAAACCTGGAACCTTTTCTCTGAGTTAAAGTAAGAAAATCTGAAGACACCACCTCCACGACCAGTCTGACGAGCCTCATGCTTATAAATATAGCCTAACGGGGTAGACTCATTTAGACCAATGTAATCATTTGCTGAGTGCAGTAAGAGTATTTTCCAATATAATTTCATTTATAATAAGTGCTTTGGGTCCATTTTTCTGGATTAATTATAATAAGGTTATTTCGAGATCTTAAGGTTATTAAGAGACACAGTTTCTGTAGGACGAGCTGTTCCGAGAGGATTTCCTCTCCAACTCTGCTGGGGTGAAGGCCATCAGCATGGAATAGCCCGGGGCGCTCCCAGAAAACATTCCAGTAAATTCTGATCATGACACCATAGCTGTAAGCAATCATTTAGGGCGAATTAAGATCTATTTGTTTTATCTTAATTAAACTTGGAAGTATTTTTAGTCCAAATTATAACTTAGATAAAAAGTGTAGAGAGAACAAGATTAATAAAATAAATCATGTAAACCTTTTATTACTGTACAGTTACTTTGTTGGAAGCTAAATTTTGTTTTAGATTGACGTCCAAGAAAAGCCACAATTTCTAGCTCTGTCCTTCACCCTGGCTATTATCATTCATGTCTTTTAAGTTTGGATTTTTTGTTATTGTTGTTGTTGTTGTTCTGTTTTCTAACTTCTAAAGACCTTTAACACTAGAGAATATTAAAGAAGAGGATATTATAACAATCCTACTCATGAAGTGTCGGAAGATTCAGAGTGAAATAAAGCTTCAGACTGAAATGAAAGAAAAGGTATAGAAAAAGCTCTGCAAAGTGGAGAGGAAACATTCCCATTTTGGAGATGTGGTTGGGAAAAGGCTCGATGACGGGACTGGCTGACAAAAAGATCTGACAAAGGTTAAAAAGAGGAACATGCATGAAATAAATAAAGACCCTAAGTCCAATAGGACTTTAGTGCAAGTTAGTTGACAACACCACTGGTACCAGCTGGTTTGTTTGCTGTCTTGTTTGACTGCCAACAAGCCAATCCTCATCAGAATCCACTCTTCATGAGTTTGTCTCTTTATTCTTTTCAAGTTTTGATTGAGAACTTATTGCTTCATGTGTAGTCAGAGCTAGCCTGGGCCAGTGTAAGGTAAAGAAGAAATTTTCCTGCATTTCCATGAGTTACTGTTCTATTAAATATTCTGAAGTTGAGAACATTCCACATATCACAGTTACGATGAAACTTCTGTTTCCTAATAACATTAACACATTTCTAAAAAGAGACTTTCCTGTACATTGTGGTGAAAGGACTGATTGTTGTGTAATCATAGTTCATGGAGTCGGACAAGTCTTTAGGTCTCCACATGATTTGTATTTGCAATATTGAACACAACACCGTGTTAATTCATCACTACAAAGCTTTAAGTAACACATTTTTATTTAATTATGTAAAGTGTTAGATTCAAGTTACACTATAAATAATTTCAGTTCTGTAAGTGCTCAGATTTTATTAATAGATTTATTAATTTATGAATAGAAGTTCATAAAGTTATGAACACATTACATATGATAAACATATTATATATTATATATAGTGATTGATTTCTTCATATTCTTTATTTTTAATTTATAAATTCTAATTGAATAAATTGAAATAAAATAAAATAAGAAATAAAAAAATTATTAGGCATATTATGCATTCTATATTTTCTATTTTTATTTCAATGTTTTTCTTTTTTCTGTGACTGCTGTTATTTCTAGAATTTCACTATTTTATACACATTTTAATTTTTTTTTCCTCTGTATGTTTTTTCTTCAAAACAGTTAAACACTTCTAGATCAAATTTGATTGTATTATATGTAAATAAAGGTGAACTGATTGAACAGGGTTCCACCAACAAACATTAAGCTATAATTAAATCAATGTTTACTTTTGGAATAAATCAATGTTTAGCTTTCATTGCAGATAAATTAAATCTTGTTTTGAAAAAAAACAAATCCAGCATCTTATTTCTGAATTAGTTTTTCAGTAAACATAGTCACTAAAATGACATACAATATTATCAGTTAATATATCGAAAGTTTTGTTTAAAACTGTTCAAAGTAGTATTAAATTCAAAGTATTAAATTCAATTATCCAGAATATTTGTTATATCATGTAGCACTGTTGCTGTTTATGTGCAATGACAGGAGATGATCAGAATTAAAATAAAAATAAAACTTAAATTCAGAAATTTCTAAATCCTGTGTAAATTGCTTTGTGAAATATAGTGATATATATATTACCTTAAATAAATGGACATCATGTAGTGTTACAGCTTAATGGACGGAGACATGACAACATGAAAGTGTGTAAAACTTTGTTTAGGCTACACATTCGGTTCGCTGGTGTTTTCTTGGAGAAAAGCTCAAATTAGATGTGAAATTTTTTGAAAAGAAGAAGGCTGGAGTGACGATCCTCCTTTGAGGTCCAGTCCCGCCTCAGACCATTACTTCAGCGATTCTGTGGTATATAAAATGGACCATCACTGCATTTGAGCTGTTTTGTGAGATGCTGTTTTAGAGTATTGACCTTTGAGTGTTTGTAAGTGTGTGTATTTATAATTTATGGATTCCGTGGAACCCGGAGAAAAGACCACACTACAGTCTGAACTGCAGCAGGTGAGTAAGAGAGAGAGAGAGAGAGAGAGAGAGATACACCATATCAGACCACCCAATACTTTTGCATTAGATGTACAGATGCAATGGGTTCTGTACCTAGTTATTGTTTTTATAATATATTATATTATAAAAGGACATCCAACCATTTAAGGACATCCAAGTGTTATGGAGTTCAATACAGAATCTTTAATGGTATCTGATGACCTTTAAGGATCCTACATTTAGTATTTATTTATTTATTTATTTAATAAAGGAATTTGTATTTTATTAAATAAATATTAATTTACTTGAAAAAGAAAAGAATAGAACTATGAATTATTTTGAAACATAGTAATTAGTAAAATAGTGTTGAGTTTTGTATGTTTTATATTATTATTTTGTTTCTATTTACACTTCATGCATGTCAGGATTCCTGTATCTCACTCTAATTCAGAAACTATTTTATTAATCGTCTGATCTAAAGACAATGACAAGAAAGACATTTGGGAAGGTTTTAGAATAAGCAGTGAATTGTTAAAGAACCCTTTCTCCTGAAATCGTGTCAGAATCTCAGTTCTCCGGACAATTAGTGCAGTATTAAGAATGAATTAAATGATTGGAAACATAATATGAGACATAGTTAAGATATTAACTACTGGCATGTTTGGAGATGGTATCAATGTTTGGCACAAAACTGATGGAGTAGTGTGTGTGTGTGTGTGTGTGTGTGTGTTTACTACTGGACCAGCTGATATTCTTCTTAAACCATTTCTGTGAAGTGTTATTGGTGCTGCTGTCCAGTGGAGCACAAAATTGTATTGATACTTCCTGTACAAAAAATTTTCCAGAAGCATCACAGCTGTAAATTCTCTATAATCAGAATGCATGTCTGAATAGAGAATGGTTTTGTTGGTAGGCAAAACTTTGGTGTTGCAGGATGACAGCAAAATGATGCGGAAAGGATGTCACACGTGTCTGATGCTACAGTCTACTACAGTATCTAGTAGCACTGTAATAGATAGTTAGATAGATAATGACAGCCTACCATCATCCAGCATTCAGTCTCACAACTGTCTTTCTTCCATATGACTTTGGGCCAACATTAGATAATATGGTATAAAATACAGAAATCTTCCTTTTGAGAGAGAATGAAGAGAACAGTTGTTTTCTATGAGAGAAAGACTCATTTTTCAACAGTTTTCTATACAGCAGTTGCGTGTTTCCTGAAGATTATCATTAACCAGGGTTGCCAGGTTTTAATCCACTCAAAAGACCAGACACTAGCCAAAATTATTCAGCATTGGAGAGACATATTTCTTATTTTTCTGAAAAACATTTCACTGTGGTACGCACACATTTTTGATGTACAGCCATCATCCACTCCATAATCACCCTTGCCTTCTCACAACTATCTTGTATATATTATAATATATTATAATTGATAATATCTTGAACTTAAACCTGCCTAAATTAGCATAAATACAGCAACTGTTTAAACCATCTCCTTAACGGTTATGTTCTTTATTCTTAGCCCTGAGCATGGGGCGGAGTCCTGCCTCACTGGGTCTCTGTTAGGTATAAGCTATATTTAGAGCTTGGATGAATGAATGGCCTGTAGGAAGAAGCTCCTCTTCATTCTCTCTGTGTTCACCTTCAAAGTGCGGAAATGCTTCCCTAACGCAACAGAGAAAAGAGTCCAATGTTGAGATGGCTGAGGTCTTTCACTATCTTCTTGGCCTTGGTCCAGCACTGGTTGCTGTAGATTGACTACAGGATCAGGGAGCTCAGAGTGGATGGTACACTCAGCTGAGGTGTAGAAAGTCTTCAGTCCCTGAGAGGAGAAGTTAAAGTCCTTTAAGCATCTGAGATGGTAGAGATGCCAGGAATTCTTCACCACGTTGTTGATGTGACAGGACCATGGCAAGTCCTGCATGATGGAACACCTATATATCTGAAATTATCCTCTCTCTCCACCGGGCTTCCATTGATCATGAGTGGTTGGTAGTTCCTGTCCTGCTTCGTGCTGAAGTCCACTATCAACTCCTGTGTCTAGCTGACATTCAGGATGAGATTGTTCGACTGACACCAAATCTCCAGGTTTCTAATCTATTCTAGGTACCACCACAACTTTGTCATGATGAAAGTGGCAGGCTGCGGTTTCTTCGGGTCAGGTACTATGCTGGACTGTTTAAAGCATGTTGGGATTGTAGACTGTCCCAGGCTCTCAGGACCTGTTCTAGGATGCCTTCTGGTCCTCCAGCCTTCCTGGTATTCACTCTCCTGAATGCCTTCCTTATGTTGTGTTGAGATAATAAGTGTGTTTTCCAAAACTCTCCACATGCATGCTGCTTGTAGCACTATTAGCACTGGTAACACCATTAGCGGTGTTAGCTGCAGCTTCGAAGCTAGCATAGGTGTTTAGCTCATCCACCAAAGAAGCGTCGGCATAAACCATTCTGGAGGATGTTTTTTTTGTCCGTTATAGTTCTTAGCTACTGCCACAGCCTCCTAGAACCACTGAGCTGGAACTGTGACTCTAGTTTTCTCCTGTAGCACTGTACAAATGTTTGTATTCAGAACATTTACTGAACTGTCAAAGTAAACTGTGGTTCTCTGTGCAAGTTTACATATTAACAAGCCACAGACTAGAGGTTAAAAATGCACTGTGTGTAATTATAATACCACAAATGTCCTATATGTGTGTGTGTGTGTGTGTGTGTGTGTGTGTGTGTGGACAGAAGTATGGCTGTAAAGATGAGCCAGAATACAGGAGCAGATTTGGGCACCGTCTTACAGAAGAGAGGCAGACTGTGGAATCCAGCAAAAAAGTCACACGTGAGTGTTTATCCCTTTGCTATAAGAGATATTTAAGACTCAGGGCTGTGCTGTTATGGGAAAATAATCAGCTTCAGGGTAGTAACTAACTCAGCCTTATTCCATCATCCTGTCAATCAGAGTGACAATTGTGTGAAAAATTATATATTATGTTACATATAACATATAGAGCATTTTACAATATAAACCTTTATATTTGATTCAAACTTAATGATAAATATTGATGTTCTTTCAATATATTACATTTTCATATAAAGTTTGTGGTCTAAAATTTCATACCTAAATCTTGTATGCTGGCTCTTATGGTGCACAGCGTGTCATTCTGACGGTATGTCTGCAGGGAATTCGTTGTGGAAGACGTTCTTAATTTGGCACATAGGGGAAGAATGGATCATCCTCATCCTGTTAGGAATCATCCCAGGCTTCTTCAGCTGGGCCATGGATTACGGCATCGACTTTGGCCTGCACTGTGAGTGAGAGTGTGTGTGTGTGTGTGTGTGTGTCTGTGTGTGTGTTGGGTGTTTGGAAAATCAATAATTGCACAGCAGCAGTGCTTACAACTGTAAAGAAAATCAGTAAACAGAAAACTTCAAAAATACAAGAAAAAAATTTCTCCAAATGAATATTCATTAAAAAAAAATTAATTTTTAAACAGTTTTGATGATTGGACTGAAAATGAAGTACTAAACCAGTTTAATTAATGACAAATTAATAAATAATTATTGTTGTTCACAAATAAAAAGTGGTTTAAAAATAAATTAGCAAACGAGCATGTTAACACCTTATTATAGCGTTTGCGCATTCATTAATTAACACCGACAATTAATGGGGCTAAGACTGCTGCAGCACTCATACATACAAGAACAGAAAAGAACTAGTGAGGACATTAAAATAGAGAAAGATACCGAACTCTTAAATGGACATTTTCATTTTAAATCTCTTCCACACAGTGAAGGACTAAAAAGAATACATACATTTCTGTATGAAAAATGGTATTTTAATTATTTTTATATTTTACTTATGTTTTGTGTAATTCCTTCTTATAAAGCACTTAATATTTCTTCTAGGCAAGTGAAGTACTTATAATATAACCAATTTCTAAAATGTATTTTAAAAATCTATTATTTAAATTGATAATAATTCATCCAAACCTTAACTGCATCCAGTTTCTTACTGTGTGTGTGTGTGTGTGTGTGTGTGTGTGTGTGTCCGTCCATCCATCTAGCTACAAGGAAGCTGTATGAGATGGCACACTATAATGTATTCCTGCAGTATCTGGCCTGGATTTCTGTCCCCATACTTCTGATCTCCTTCGCCGCAATATTTACTTATTTTGTAGGACCACAAGCTGCGGGTAGAGCACACACACATAGACACACGCACACACACACACACACACACACACACACAGAGACTTTATAAAGTCTATATAAAATAAGGGAATGTCGTGGATTTACATAAGGACATCATTACTTACTTATCTATTGCTCACAGTATTTAACTTAACTTAAGTTCCATCTGGAAACATTTCATATGATGTCATGCTAACATGTAGAATGTGGCAACCATTTGATATAATGATTGTGTGCATGCACTTGATTGACAATTTAGTTCTGAAAAAAAAAACATCTGTAAAAACCATCTGATCTTCCAGTGATGTTAATGAAGTGTGCTGATTATCAAAAATAAATTACTTTTGGTCTTTTTTGGATTCTTGGTAGGTGTAGTTTTTGGATTTGTAGTTTTTGGATGTATAGTGAGACGGTGTTGTACACATCAATGTCTCTCACAGGATCTGGGATACCAGAGATGAAGACGATTGTAAAAGGAGTGATGGTTAAAGATCACCTGAGCCTCAATACTCTGCTGGCCAAACTAGTGGGTCTGACCTGTGCCCTGGGCAGTGGCATGCCTCTAGGAAAAGAGGTACACATATGGGCACACACACACACACACACACACACACACACACA
>JAOTRN010018326.1:0-11806 GCA_028566695.1 Bagroides melapterus | reverse complement strand
GCCTGTCCTCCATCTGTCTGTCTGTATGTCTTTCTGTCTATCCTCCATCTCTCTCTCTCTCTCTCTCTCTCTCTCTCCTATAGATCACATTTAAAGCTAGCCTTAAATCTCTTACTAGCTTTAAATCTGCAGCAAACAATCTGATTGTAGCTGATTCCACATTATTTACATTTCTAGCTTTGCTATTGTAAGTGAATGTGATGTAAATATGTAGTAAAACTTCTATCAAATTTGATTTCATTTAATATAAAAGCTAAGGAGACATTCTAATGAATGCTAAGTTGACACATGCAGCAAGTCACAGCGACAAAGTTTCTTTTTCATCTCGTATATATGATGTATATACTGTATACACTGGTTTTTATATATAAACATACACTATAGAATAAACAGATTGAATTTGTTTAACCTCTTCCACCCTAGGCCTATTTTTGAGCCACTTTACTCCAGCTCATTTTCATTCTTCCAACATGTTTAAAGCATTTCCAAAGCCTTGAAAAAATTCAAACACCTAACTCATACCTGGGCTGAGACTTGAAGTCACTGGTGTTTAGTAGCAGCCTCATTACCACTGCACTACGCATCACAGCAGGCAGTAACTGGGGTGTTAGTATGAAATGAAACGAAACAAAATGATAAAATGGGGGAATAGAAGCCTTTATCACCACCTTATATACAGTAGAAAACATTTGAAGTAGATCAAAAATGTTCATCAAACTAACACTAAGTCAAGAACCGGTATTGTTCAAAATTCTTATATAGCATGTAAGTCTACTATTAATCAGTGTTGTTTTTTCCCTCTCTGTCTATCTTTAATTGTATTCCTGGTTTTTGTATTACGTAAATCATTTACCTGTTTATACTGATGGCATTTAGGTATAATACCTTGCTATATTTAATTATTGTTATGTACATTATGTCAAATTCAATTAAAAAAGAAAAAAATAATAAATAAAAAAATCAATATATGTAATCTATATATTATTTGCTGGCCATAAGATGCTCAACACGGCAGTCAACTGTGAATGACATCACTTCCAGATTCAAATACGCCCCATATAATCCCACCCTCCAACAATGATCGACAGGTTTGCATGCAGGCATTGGAAACCCGAATGCAAAGGGAATTGTGATTCCATTTGAGTTTTGGCAGGCTCTGTATGAGATGCCAGAGGAAGTGAAATAGCAAATGGGGAATTGCTATTGAGATTCAAATATGGCAGGGTTGTAACTCGAAAGACAGGAAATTCAATTGCCGATGGACTTTGCTTTTCGGTTTGAAATTTGGCATACTCTGTGTATTTGCGTAAATGGAAATGTTTTGTTTTGAAATGTTTTGAAACGGATTGTAGCTGCATTTGAATTATGTCTGTACAAGTAGGCAACACAAATGCAAATATAATTTGCCATTCCTTTTTGATATTGTCTGCAAAATCATTCCATAGTTGTCATCAATGTAATTTCATGCCTCATCACTGTTGATGGTGTCCAGACATGATCCTTTGTCACAATGTGAAAAGTGGCTTGTCACACATTCGTGGAGAGTCCACCAAAAAAAAAAGTTCAGTACGTCTGTGACACACCTTAAGTCACAATGGACTGGAAATGTGTTTTAAACATTATTGCCTGCAGTGCAATACTGTACTGCGATGTACTATACACACTGTGTGAAGCATCAGAGCGTGAAGCAGGACCCAAAACAGGAAAGAAAGCTTTTTCCAGTTCAACATGTTACAGCAGATCAAAATACTTTGCATGGTTTAACAAATGCAACAAACAAGTCAAAAGCTATTAGTTGGGACAACCAGTCAGTAGTCAGTGTTACCACCTCTAACATTGATCACAGCCTCACATCGCCTGTGAATGCTTGAGATGAATTATTGAATATTCTGTTAAGGGCTGGTTTGCCGTTCCTCCAGCAACGCTGTTCGCAACTCCACACAGGTTGCTCGAGGGAACTGGCCTGCTTGCACTCTTGACACTAGCTGCCCTCCTCCTCCATGAATTCCTTCACCAGCCTTGCTCGATGTGGGCAGGCATCATCATCATCTATAAGCACAAAATCTTGCCACACTGGACCAGCATACGGTCACACAACTGGTCTCAGGATTTCATCCCTATCCCTTTGGCCTATCAGGCTGCCATATTCGTCAATGACAAGCTTCCACATTTGGAGATGCCTCCCCAAACCATGACTGATGATCTGCCAAAACTGTCATGCGCTACAACATTTTGTGGCAAATTTCTCTCTCCAGGGGGACGCTATTCCCTGCTATTCATGTCTATTAAGTTCACACAGAACAGGGACTCATCTGTGAAGAGCACTGTACCCCACTCATTCAGCGTCCACCTGTGGTGATCTGTGGCCCGTTGAAGATGTGCCAGTTTGTGTGCCCTGGAATAAGACACAGCTGTTCTTCTGGCTCTCAAGACAACTTCATGAAGTCATCATCTCTCAGTCTGAGTGGACACTCTTACAATTCCTGCGAGCATAGAGTCAAGTATCATTCTTGGTTTGGTGTTGTAACTCGTCATCTGCCTCTACCATGCCTTCTACTCACACTACCAGAACTTCTGAACCTGTTCCAGACTCTGGAAATGACACTTTGAGATGTTCCCACTGTGTCTGCAACTTCATGCTCAGTCATGCCTCCTTGCAGCATCCTACTTTCCTTAGTGAATCCTGCAATCTCACTAAGTGTGGCATTTTCAACACTTTCTGACCTCAAGTCAAGCTTTCAGAGTCTTAAATGACCAGTTCCCAATTATGGACACCAGTGTCAGATCAATTGGTAGCAAATGACAATCATTCATGCATGCATGGATGGAAGGATGGATGGATAACTCTAACCCAGCAGTATCTACAGACTTAGTCAGGCAATACAATAAGTCTTACAGGAAATAAAAGATGATTACAAATTACTAAAATCATCACAAGCCATGAAGGCTGACAGTTCCTTAATGACAACATGGACTAATAACAGTATTACATGCATGAATTGTGAAAGAAACACATTTTGGTTTTAGGACAACTTCAAATGTTCACTAGTGTATTATCACCTCATCATCTGAGTCTGGGGTGTGGCAGGTGAACGTACAGAACCATCAGGTCAAATAAAATATGCAACAGAACTGGAGAGATTGTTCCCATATAAGAGTATGGAGAACAAAATATATAAAATGTCAGAAAAATGCTGCTACATCGCTGTTTCATAGTTTATGAACCAGTCCCAGTACCAGTTGTGACTCATATATAGGTTTAATTTGCCAGTCTGAGTAAGTTTTTAAACTAAATTTTAAGTGTCACATCAGTCATATTTTGGTCATTTTAATAAATAAATGCTATACCAATTTTTTGTAAGGTATAAATAAGGTGCCCTATTAATTTTGTTCTAAAGGTTTTTGTTCATTTCAGTTTCACTGGGAATAAACTTTATTAAATAAATGAATAACATGAAATCAGGCAACATAGTTATAGTTTTGAAGACGGAGCATTTTATTCAGTATCTACTCTCAGCTATACAGGTATTTTAACTTATGGTACAGATAGAAATAAGAATAGAAAAAAATACAAATTGTCAATTGCAAAAAAAAAAATTTCTACAGCCATAATCAACAGGACATAAATTAATAATGTTGATTAATGTTTGTGTGAAAATGCTTACTTTAATCATGGTTAGCTAAAGCTGGAGCAGTACGAAGATACATTTCATAAGCTGCTTCTGTCGTCCACACCAAAGACAACTTCTTCTGATCTGCACTTTGTGTCTGTCTTCTGACTGTGTTGGTACATTCAGTGAGTCTCACTGGCACTTGCGTTGGTGATATTTTAACGATGAAGACTGTCTAAAACTCTTCCCACAGTGTGAGCAGTGATATGGCTTCTCTCCTGTGTGAATGCGCTGGTGAATTTTTAAAGTACACGATAGTATAAACCTCTTCCCACAGTGTGAGCACTGATATGGCTCCTCTCCTGTGTGAATGTGTTGGTGATATTTTAAACATGATGATTGTCTAAAACTCTTCCCACAGTGTGAGCAGTGATACGGTTTCTCTCCTGTGTGAATGCGTTGGTGTATTTTGAAACAACCTACACTTGTAAAACACTTCCCACAGTCTGAGCACCTATATGGTTTCTCTCCTGTGTGAATGTATTGGTGAATTGTGAAATTATTCAATGTTGTAAAACTCTTCCCACAGTCTGAGCAATGATATGGCTTCAGTCCTGTGTGAAGGCGCTCATGAACTTTGAAATTCACTGCCAAGCTAAAACTCTTTCCACAATATGAGCACTGATATGGCTTCTCACCAGTGTGAATACGTTGGTGTTGTTTGAAATAACTTGCATCTGTAAAACTCTTCCCGCAGTGTGAGCACTTATATGGCTTCTCTCCTGTGTGAATGCGTTGGTGGGTTTTGAAAGAACTTGCAACTCTAAAACTCTTCCCACAGTATGAGCACTGAAATGGCTTCTCTCCTGTGTGAATGAGTTGGTGATTTTTGAGACTTTGTTTGCAAACAAAACTCTTTCCACACTCAGAGCACTGATGCGGCTTTTCTCCTGTGTGAACACGCTGATGTGTGATCAAGTAACTTCGAGATGAAAAACTCTTCCCACATTGTGAACAGCAATATGGTTTCTCTCCTGTGTGAATTTGCTGATGTTTGTTCAAGTAACTTAGAGATCTAAAACCCTTTCCACACTGTGAACAGCAAAATGGTTTCTCTCTTCTGTGAACTTCCTGATGTATGTTTAAGTAACTTTGACATGTAAAACTCTTTCCACATTGCGAACAGCAATATGGTTTCTCTCTTCTGTGATTTTCCTCATGTACGTTTAAGTAACTTTTTGATGCGACACTCTCTCCACATTGTGAACAGCAATAAGGTTTATCTCTTGTGTGAATGCGCATGTGTTGTTTTAGACCTCTCTTAGTGGCACAACTCTTCCCACATTGTGAGCAGTGAATTTTGTCCTTGTCCATTCTGCACAGATCCCTCTGTGGTGATTTATAGTGTGAAGACAATTACGTTTCACTCTGTAGCATAAAAGCAGATGAAACATCTTACATTAGGTGCTAAACAAGTATCATGTGCTTCATTCATCAGTTACAGAAACTGAAACAGGGGAGGTAAATAAACAAGGCCAAAACCTCTGCTGACGAGATTAGCACTATTGAATATTCGCTGCCAAATTAGAAATATGAACAGTTTACCTTCAACATCAAGCTTATTGTTGCAAATATAAAATTCAAAAGCAACATCATACTTAATATTTCTTAAGGAATATAAAAAAAACATTTCCTATGGACTATGCTAAGTTCTACCTGTTTCTTTCATTGTTTATATTATGTGTTTTTCAGCAAGTTAGGAAATAACTGACTGACCGCAAAGTTACAGTAATGTATTTATGTAGTAGGGCTGAAACGATTAATCGTCGTCAAATATTTTTAAGTTATATTTCAAGTAATGGCAATATCCCAACATAGCAATTTGCCTGCTATGGCTCTGTAGCGCTAGAGTGTACCACAGCTCTCCTGAATGCTACTGCAGTAGAAGAAAACACAGCGTGAATTATGACAAAGCGGAAACAAATCCGAAACAGCAAGGTGTGGGAAAGTTTCACAACATAAAACCAAGAATGCTGTCATGTGAATTACATGAAATGTAGAACTTAAATATTTTTGTCTGTAATGCAGCTGATTATGGTTATTTTTTTATGGTTATTTTACTATTTGCTTAGAGAACATTTTAATGCTTAGAGTAAATTTGTGTGTGTGACTGCCTTTTTCATTTATTAGCTAAAATATGTATAATAATGTTTGAGTAGATGCAAAAGCTGAAAATTAGTTCAAAAGTTACTGAGCAGTAAAATAATGGATGGATAATCGATCAATCGTTCTAATAATCATTCGATTAATCGATTAGTAAAACGATCGTTTTTGTTGCAGCCTTATTATTTAGTATTCAATTTAAATGTATTATTCATAGAAAGAAAACTCACCAAGATAAAAATCCCAGCAATTTCACAGCAGTCTTCTCAGTGAGGACTTCAAACTAAAATGACAGGGTCTCCTTTAAGTACACCTGAGACAAAGACACAGTTCAACAACAGGTCATTTCACAGCCATCAGTCATCTATTACCACCTCATCATCTGAGTCGGGGGTGTGGCAAGTAAACATCTAGAACCATCAGGTCCATTAAAGATATGCAAATTTACTGGATGGATTGTTCCCATATAAGGGTATGGAGAACAAAATATTAGGAATCTATTAGGTAAAAATGTCTAAGAAAATGTCCTTCTCAAAATTTGCTTAAATTGATAGAAAACTTAAAACAGAAAGAAAAATTGTATCATGAAATACAGCAGGCCACAAAATACAAAGGAAAATATAATCCCTTTGTGCTTATTCAAATTAATGAAGGGAATGTAAACTGTAAAAATACAATTTATACAAAACTATTATTAACTATTATTATTAAAACTAGTAAGCTATACCAGTCTTTGTAAAACATTTAAAATACGATCCATCATATTAAATTTCGTGACGCCGCATCCTGACATTATATTTAAACAACATCCCACAAAATAATATAATGACAACATCAATGTACTATTAGAATATCCTTACCAGAATAAACCTGACCCCGTCAGTGAAAATGTGCTTCTGAACATGGCTCTATTTGTTCACCACATAAGGTATTGTGTAATGTTCACCAATATGAAACAATGTTCTGCATGTATAATTCCTACTAAAATCATGTGCATTGTATTCTTTTTTTAACTCAAATATACAGTTGTGCTCATAAGTGTACATAACATGGCAGAATTTATGATTTCTTGGCCATTTTTTCAGAGAATATAAATGATAACACAAAAACTTTTCTTTCACTCATGGTTAGTGTTTGGCTGAAGCCATTTATCACCAATCAACTGTGTTTACTCTTTTTAAAGTATAATGACAACAGAAACTACCCAAATGACCCTGATCAAAAGTTTACATAACCCAGTTCTTAATACCATGTACTGCCCCCTTTAACATCAATGACAGCTTGATGTCTTTTGTGGTAGTTGTGGATGAGGCTCTTTATCTTCTCAGATGGTAAAGCTGCCCATTCTTCTTGGCAAAAGAGCTGTCTTGCATGAACTGCACTTTTGAGATCTCCCCAGAGTTGCTCATTAGTTAAAGCAAAAATTACATTTAAGTTGATGAGGTTACTGTATTCACAATTTATTTATTTATTCATTACAAACTGAACAGTCATTAAACTCGCATTTCCCAATCAACAGGCTACACAAAACAAAAAATTCAATGACCTGAAAAAAAAAACGAGTGTCTCCTTTAAGTGCACCTGAAGACAAACACAGTCTAACAACAGGCCATTTCACAGCCATTAGACAAGTATTGCCATATTTTCCGAGTCTGGGGTGTGACTTGTGAACAAACAGAACCATCGGATGAATAAAAGATATGCGAAAGGCCTGGGTAGATTGTTGCCATATCAAGGTATGGAGAACAAGATATTCAATTATTCTATTATATTGGTATGATTAAGATTAAACAAAAAATCTGCAGAAGGACAAACCAGTAAGCCTATATCACAACACGTATTTATGGCAGAATACAGCCAACTACAACTGAGGAAATACCGTAATGAATACCGTTTAATGAAAATAGAAAGGTGCAAAGTTAGCTACTGCATAACAAGGACATTATTTGGAATGTATTTTTAAATTCACCACAAGTTATTAATTTAGTTAAAACTATCACTGAGTGTCATTAAGATTTTAGCAGTAACAGACAATTTTAAAAGTAGATATCTTTTCTGTCATATTACATTTGTACAACATTAAATATGCCACACATAGAACTCAATTATGCAATGTTATGACTAATCAAAGTCACATACACCCTTTTGTTCAGAGATGGTCCTTCATGTCTTATTGCTGCTTCCATGATAATATTTATAGAAGCTTGTTAATTTAGTGTTCTACGCAAATGCCTCTATGATATTTAAACCTTCTGACATACATCATGAAGTGAAATGTGTGTTATTTCTTACATTTCCAACGCTATACAACGAGCTGCGATTGTGGATTACCTCAAACTGCTTAAACAATTGTGCAGTGGTAATAACAGAGACTTTGCTATCAAATTAGCATGCCATGCTCTCTTCAGAGCAGATCGAAGTATTCAAAGTATTCACTCTAAATGGTGTGTGAATGCCATGGTCAAAGACAATCACTATGATTCAGACATATCCAGAATATCTGATGCTACTTGATTAGACTTTTCTATTTGCCTAGAGTTTAGATTGGTGGCAGACATATCATTGTGGATGACAGATCATTAGTTGAAGCTCAATCTCAGCAAAACTAACTCTGAAACGCTGATCATTCCAGATGATTCATCCAGAGATCAGGATCTTGCAATATCCCTTCAGTCACAGCTCGCTACCTTGGGGTGACCATGGAAAATCAACTGTCCATTTCCTCGCATGTTGCTAATGTGACATGCTCATGCCGAGTTTCATAATTAGGTCCGGTCTTGAAATGACAAGAGACTGAACAAGCACCTGAGCAGCCTGTGTGGTCAAATATGGCAGATTCCTTCTGATGTTGTAGAGAAGAAACCGACAATATTTGACATAGAGTATGTCAGTCCTGTAACATCAAGGACTTTCAGATCATCTGTCTCTGCTACTAGCATATAATCCCTGCACATACATACAGAAACCATCTACAAAGAGTCAAATTATGGACTAAGGAAGCCTCGTCAGCCATGCAGGACTGCTTTGAAGACACAGACTGAAAAATCTTTGCTATGGGGAACAAACCTGGAGGGACACACATCAGCCATTCTTTCATACATTTATATTTTGTATAGAGACTGTGTCTGAGGAAAAGACAGCAAGGTGACAGTCACAGGAAGAATCGTTAAGGCCTGTGCAGACCAGTTAGCTGGGATATTCTCCACCATTTTTAATCTCTTTGCCTTAAATCTGCTACAATAATCCCAGTACCAAAGAAAAACACAGTGAATTGCCTTAATGACTATCGACATGTTGCCTTAAGCCTTATCATCACCGAATGTTTTGAGAGTCTAATTCTCTCCCATATTAAATCCGCTATCCCTGCCGACCTTGTCCAACATCAATTTGCATATCGACCAAATAGATCAACAGAAGATGCGGTCATCACAGCTCTCCACACAACGCTTACCTCACCTACATTGAGGAAATATCTTCGTAAGAATGCTGCTTGGACATCAGCTCAGCCTTTAATACAGTAATTCCCCATAAACTGGTGCTTAAGCTAAACAGCTTACTAGTGTTCCCCCATCCACTTCACCACCATTGTCAAGTTTGCTGATGATACCACCATAGTTGGGCTCAACACTGAGACAGCCTTTACTTCCTCAGATCGTTGGAACATGCAACATTCAGAAGACGATTGAAGACCCACCTCTTCACAAAACACTTATCCTAGCACTTGTCATTTGGACATCACTGCCCATATTCATTGACATCTACAGTGGCAGACATCTACAGAGACACAGAGCAACACTAAAAATTCACAGACTGAATGATCCCCTAACTTGGTGCAATAATACTCTACCTAATACACCACTACTGCATTTAAATAGACAGACAGACAGACAGATAGACACTTTATTTATCCCAGTGGGAAATTCACTGCACTTGATTGATTGTCAGACATGATTGACTGTCACAATGTGAGAAGTGGCTTGTCACACATTCATGAAGACAAGAGTGCACCAAAAACTGTTGTTCAGTACTTCTGTGATTCAACTGAAGTCACAATGGACTGTAAATGCCTTTTAAACATTATTGCCTGCAGTGCACTCCCTTACTGTACTCACACTGTGTGGAGCATCAGAGTGCAAGAGCTCGAAGCAGAACAACAAAAGAAGTTATTGTGTGTTACAACAGATCAAAAAATTTTGAGTTCGATGAATTGCATGCTTTAATAAATGCAACTCACAAGTCAAACAAGAAACAACAAACTTTATGCATTGAGACAACTAGTCAGTACCCGGTGTTACCACCTCTGACACGGATCACAGCCTCACATCGCCTATGCATGCTTGAGATATGTTTTTTGAATATTGTGTTGAGGGATGACTTGTAGCTGCTCCCAAATGTGTTCAATGAGGCTCGTCTCATACATCCCTATACCATTGGCCTGTCATGCTTCCATTTTCTACAAGAACAAGCTCTGTCCTTCCAAAAATGGAGATGCCACCCCGAACCATGACTGAACATTTTGTGGCAAATTTCTCTCTTCAGGGCAATGCCAGACCCTGCTATTGACATCTAGGAAGTTCACACAGAACCAGGACTCATCTGTTAAAGTACCACACTTACTCAGTGTCCACCTGCGGTGATCTGTGGCCCACTAGAGACATGCCACTTTGTGTGCTTCGGAAAGAGGCACCTCCTGAAGGTCATTTCGCAGGCTGACTGCAGGCATGAAACAGTTTCTGAGGGCATACAGGGTTGGTGTTTTGACCCGTTGTCTGCTATGACTTCTAGTCACACTACCAGACCTGTTCCAGGCTCAGGACACCGAGATGTTAAATGATGTCCAATTCCCTATTATGGACACCCGTGACAGGTCAATTTTTACCTAATGACAAACAATCATGTGGAAACCATCACAAGCCATGAAGGATGACGCCTTTTTTTTTTAGCTCCGTCAAGCTAGACAACTAATTCTTTCGTTTTTGTCCTAAAATTAGTTTATAATACATCTTTTTCCTATAAAAGGGTAAACATGTCCTCAAAAAAAAATTTAATAACCTTGCTTGAAAGGCATTTTGATATCACAAATTTGACTTATTTTCCTTATTTAGCATCACTAGCCCAGTTAACGCTAGGTGTTTACATCCTGTCATTCCAATTGTCCTAGTTGCACTTGCCCTAAACCAATTTGTCGCTTGTGTGTGCCTATGTGTGCAGGGGAGGACACATTCGAGTTACATTTGCTGGAATTGGAGGCTGTGGAGAAGCAGATCCAGATGATATTTCATTAAGGTCTTACATGTTATGCATGAACTGTGAAATAAACACATTTTGGTTTTAGGACAATGTTGCTTAAAATGTTTTGATCCACTTCAAATGTTCATTAGTGTATTATCACCGCATCATCTGAGTCTGGGGTGGGGCAGGTGAACATGAACCATCAGGTCAAATAAATTATGCAAAAGGCCTGGAGGGATTGTTCCCATATCAGAGTATGGAGAACAAAATTTAGGAACCTAGTATGTAACTCAAAATATATAACATTTCCAAAAAATGCTAATACATCGTTGTTTCATATTTTATGAACCAGTCCCAGCAGTAGTTGCATTTAAATCATTTGCAGGAGCCCTTATCCAGAGCAACATAGAAAAGTGATTGTCTGTCTTTGAATTACGTTAACTCAGGTTCACATGGCTTAAGATACCAAAAGCCTAAAACACTGCTCAATTAAATTTTTTGGGACATAAAATAAACAGGGGACAAAGTGCCAGTTCAATTGTTTTGTACACAAAGGTAGAATTTCAGCCGTCATTTGAAGACAGCCAGTGGACTCAGCTGTTCGGACTTCTAGAGGAAATTAAGATTGATACATAGGTTTGATTTGTCAATCTGAATAAGTTTCTCAAATAAGAAACTTTTGGAAAAAATCACAACTTGACACTGATCTTGCCTCCTACCGCCCACTCCTGGCCAAGTTCTCTTCGGATGTGACTTCTGCTAAGACCTCCTTCTACAGAGAAAAGCTTGAAGCTTCTATG
>JAOTRN010018325.1:0-11818 GCA_028566695.1 Bagroides melapterus | reverse complement strand
CACAAGGGAGGAAATGTCCTGGACCTGGTCTTCACCCATCCTTCACCAGCTACAGACATGACTGCTACACCACTTCATATCTCTGACCATCACCTGGACCATCATTATCTTCTCCTTCCCACCCTCAGATCCTACAGCTTCTACTCGAATTTCAGCATGTCTTGCAGACATATCGTTGTGGATGTCAGCTCATCAGTTGAAGCACAATCCAAGTAAAACTGAACTGCTGATAATTCCAGGTCAGGATCTTTCAATATCCCTACACAATGACCTGATCTCCCCTTCAGACACAGTTCACAACCTGCTTCCCTGTCTCTCCACCCTGACCCCACTAGGCCCAGCTTCTTCACTAGCCTGATTTTTATGTGGACAGACCATCCTCTTATGTCCAAAGTCCCTGCATTCAAAGCACCTCATACTCCCAGTGCTGGCATACTGCATGAAGGATTTTCCCTCGTATGTGACTCTGAATGAGACCTCCAGTGTGTCTTCATTCTGGAACATAAGTACTGTACGCCTGAAGGAGAGGTCGTGCCTCAGCACAGGGTCTCTGCAGTTTAGCGGAATATTCTAGTGCCACTCACTATCTTCCCAAAGCGGGACAACTCCCGCTCGATGTCCTCATCAGGAATAAAGTGAGGGACTTTAGACACTGTCATCTTTGTTATTGTTGCACCCAATGGTGTCACGAAATAAAATTCACCACTTACCTTTATTCCGTATTCAACCAGAGGGCACACAAGCTCTCTGTCCTTTAAAATTGCGATCATGGCTTTGTTCATCCATGAAACCGATACGATGTTCTCACATCCCACCCGATCACCAATGCCCAGTAACACCTGCTCCACTGAAACCTCAGTGCTCACCTCACACTGCACCCCATGCTAGATCGAGAGAGGCTGGCTTCCACCGCTCTGGTGAGCCGCCATCCCTGCACTCCACATAGAGAAACAACAGCTCTCAGCAGTGGACAATAAATATATTATTGCTGTTTAGTGTCTGGATTATATTCCAATAAATATCACCATTAATTGTACTTTAGTGTTTAAAAACCACCAAGAAAAAAGTTTTAAATTTGTGAATGAAAAGTTCATTTGCTCTCACATCACACTCACACGTGCCGCTCTCACACATAAATAGAGAGAGAGAGAGAGAGAGCGAGAGAGAGAGAAAAAGAGTGAGAGAGAGTGAGGGAGTGAGGGAGAGAATGAGTGAGTAAGAGAGAAAAGAGTGAGAGAGAGACGTCATTATGTCTATTGTGACGTTATTGTGACATTATGTCTAAGTGATGATCTGAAAACCCAATGGGGTGCAAGCCTGCTTCAAAAAATCCTGTCCAGTCTTGCTGCTGTGATCTTTTTACCAGTAACTTTAATCCATGTGTACTGTTTAACTGCCTCTTTTTTTCTCTCCACACATCAACTAAATTGCACTGACTAATGAGCCTCTCTAATGTCTTAGCAGACTGTGAATGTGGTTCCTCTGTCACGGGAGGTCCTCGGTTGCACTAGGAAGGACTTTTTGCACTTTTGTACAGCGCTCTGGATAAAGGCGTCTGCCAAATGATGTAAATATGGCATCCAGGACAGATAGGGAGAGCATGTGGCTGATCTCGGAGTGATGAAATGATATGACATAAAGGGTGTATAACTTATAGAGGATGGGAAGTTATATAGATGACTGATGTGAAGGTCAAACAGAAATAAATCAGCTGTAATTGAAAAGTGACGTGGAGTGCTTAAGTGTAAGACGTGGGGTTCAAACCAGGGAGGTTGCAAACCCTGGACGTGTACCCAGGGCTTTACCAGGCGAACGCACTGAAGTGGTATTGAAAGCCACTCCGGCACACTATTGTTGGCTTAGGGAGCCCGCGAGAATGACACTCGCTGGGTCTGGAGGGATGCGGGGAGTAGCGAAAGAGAGGGGTGAGCCCCTGCCGAGCCTAAGCCTGAGAAAATACCTCTCTAAGCAGTATGCACCCCGATACAAATTACCTTGCTGTGACAGGAGTGAACACTTTTACAAAAAACACTCTTGAAAGATTACCTCTCAGAGCGCAGTGTGCTCTGATACAAATTACAGAGAAGAGACTTAAGAAAGATAACGCTTTTAGTAATCCTAGCCACTAGAAATTACCTCTTGCCACAATATGTGCTTCAATACATTACCACCCTACACTCTGGCACAGACTATGTCCGCATGTGGAGTGAAGGAATTCTGAGGTTTAAATAGTGACTTTGTCTTTGTCTCATTAGCCTGATCTCTGAGTCTCTTGCAAGAAAGTTACATCTATTATTTTCTCTGTATTAGTTCTTTTACTACAGCTTTTTTTTTATTTCTGTCCCTACCACCATTAATGTTTAGAGACCCTATTTTTAGCTTCTCCATTACAGGGAATGAAAGAGGGAAAAAGGAAGAACAAGTGAGAACAACAGTGCAAAAAGAAGAGAACACCCAGTGTGATGACTTCATTTCCATTTTCTTTTACATAGGGACTTCTGTAACTTTACACTCCACACACAACTTTCATCCACCGACTCCCAGCATGCACCAGAGAGAGAGAGAGAAAGAGAGAGAGAGAGAGAGAGAGAGAGAGAGACTTGACTTTTTGGTCTCTTTAATTAACAAAAATTAAAACAGCAGCAAAGATTTATGACACTGACAAATGAAAAGAGGGGTAGAGGGAAATAAAATTGCACGGTACACACGTGTTTACATTTATACTGCCTTGTACAAAAACTAGAATTCAGGAATCATTTCCCCCTCCCCTTTTTACACAAACTTTTCTAGAAAGCCATTGTCATTTAGTTTACATTGAGCATCATCGAGACCCCAAGAAAGCAGAAAAGTCTCAAAATGAGGGGTGTCAAACTCAGTTCCTGGAGGGCCAGAGCCCTGCAGAGTTTAGATGCAACCCTAATTAAACACACCTGTTTAAACACACCTTTAGGCTTAACTGAAAACTGCGTAGTATGTGTGTTGGAGCAGGGTTGGAACTAAAGTCTGCAGCGCTCCAGGAACTGAATTTGAGACCCCCGCCCCAAATCATCAATGAGTCTGTAGTAAACAAACTCAAAATGTGATGTGAGCAGATATCAGACCACTCATAGTCATTACAACATCAGTAGATGAACCACCATTCCTTTTAGCCTTTCTTGTTAACCACACAGCCAGTTTAGCCTGCCCAAAAAGGAAATTAAGCAACACGTCCCTTTTCCTGCTTTTAAAGCTGTATTTAGGGTCATAAATAAAACCAATCTGTTTAAAGACATGACCCATTTTTTCAGACCAACCCTTTAACAAATCAGACATTGGCTGTAATCTGTGACATTCTAGGGATAAATGAAAAACAAGTGTCAAGTGTCTTTGATTGTTGGGTCCTGTATCTATTTGTGGCTATTATCCCGTGTATTATCCACCATTGCAGATCACCAGATCTCTTGTCAGTGGGGAGTTTGTACAGTGTTCTCCAGCTACCTTTTGAGGTAGAGCCTGGTCCTGCCAACTTTTGCCACTTGGACTCTGGCACGTCTTTCAGAGTTTGAAGGTGCATTACCTTGACACAGGTGTAATACAGAGTTTTCTTCCCTGATTCCTAAAAAACTTCAAGTTCTGGAGTTTTGAAATTCAGCAGCCTCCGGATGCACAGACACTCTTCTCTGCAGTCTTGGGAAGTTGACTTCTTCATGGTTGTCATTTTGTTCTGAAAACTCTCTCTGCAAGGTTTGTGTAAAGGTTACTGGAAAACAGCTAAAATTTCAGTCTGTAATTTGTCTATTACCTGTACTGAGCTAGCACCAAGCTTGACAGCATATTCCTCAAAAGACAGCCAGGCATCTTTCCAGAGGTGGGAAACTTTTATAAGTCCATCGAAAGACTGAATAGACTCAGAGTCCAAGCTTCTTATATAGAACCTGGGGTTATATAGTAAAAGTCCTCTTTTACCCAAGATTCATCTTCACAGCTCTGCTCACGGGAAAGTGTTATAACCCTCCACACTTTAAGAACTGTCTTATAAAAGGTAACTGTCTTCTAAAAAGTGTCAACCATTTTAGATTCACCTATTTTAGATCCAAGTCCCAGTTGTCCACCTTTCCTTAAGAGTCCACAGGCTACGTCTGTCCAGCAGAGATCTTTTACATACAGGAGTCTCTGCACAGCCTGCAGCCTAAAAACAGCAATCCTACATCCTATATCAATTAGTCCTTGGCCTCCTTCATGGTTAGGCAAATATAGCTCTGGCTCCCTGAGCCAATGCTGTCCTGACCAAAAAAATCCACACAAAGCCTCTGAATGTTCTTGACAACAGCAGCAGGAAGGTCCAGTATGGTCATTTTATGCCATAGTGTTGAGGCAATGAGGTTGTTGGCTATCAGGACCCTTCCCCTGTAGGACAGCTGAGGAAGCAACCATTTCCAGTTAGATAACCGAGCACACACTTTCTCCACTAGATCATCCCAGTTCTTTTCTTAAAACTGTGATAAGTTTCATAAGCCGGAAACTTTTTGTTGTGATAATTGACTATAGATACATTCTTTGCGAGACCAATACAATGATGAAATAAATTTGTCCGTATCAGGAAAAAATCTGACACATCCACTTTCTTCCCTTATGTTTCATCAAGATAAGCATTTATTTGGTCCACAGAGTAGAGATCTTCCTCTATTTTCTGAAGATTTATATCTCAGACAAGCTTTCATCATCTTTAATCACACCATCCTGACTCAGTATTGTTGTATCAGAGGTCACATCATCAACATCAGCCATTTTCAGAATTTCATGCACAACACTGCCATCATTACTTATGCCACAACAACCAGGCTTCTCATTATTCACAACAGTCATAATCACACTGGGTTGTTTATTTCCATTAACATTTCCAATATCGCTTCTACTCACCTCAAAGACCTTCTCCTCACCTGTTTCCACAACGAGGTCCTCAACTGGACCTGCCGTCTCCTGCTCTGGCTCCTGTGCACTGTCCTTATTCCCTGATGCTGGATCTTCTTCGAGCTGATCGCTTTCAACCTGGTTTCAGTCCAATGATTTTTTATGTGGACACGAAAACCTCTTGTGACTGATATCACCGAACTCAAAACAACAGAGGCTATCCGTGCTTGCAGGAATCATGTATGAGCTGTCACCTTCATTCACTCTAAAAGACACGTTCAGTGTATTACCCGGAGAATTCATAAACATAAACTCTTCTCTCCTAAAATACATAACATGCTTTAGTGTAGGACATTTACATCCTAGCGGGATTGTTTTCACCTCGCTGACAACTTTTCCAAACCGTACAAGTTCTTTAACAATCAGTTTATTATCGATGTTGGAAATACTGGCCGGAGCATTGAGTGGAGGAATCTTTACATAACTTCCTTTTACCCAGATACCACTGGCAGTAATTTCAGTAACCAATGCTCCAGACTTTAAAAAAACCACAACAGCTTTGTCCATCTGTGATGACGAGTTAATGTTTTCATGACTAACTAAATCGCTCACAGCTATAACCACATCTTCAATAGTCGCACTAGCTAACACACCTAAAGCCGTGATGGAGGAATAAAGGCATTGGTGTGGATGCCATACTGTACCTGACGCCAGGTGACGCCATGCACACCACTCACCTAATCAGTCTACAACTCAAAAATAAATCTAAACAACACAATAACAAAAAAAAGGGGCTGATGTGTACTTTTTTCATGTTAACAACTACACATATCTTGGGCTGAAATTCAATGCAAATAGGAATCTCAACTTGGCTGTGAGTGAACTGAAGGAGCAAACAAGAAGGGCTTTCTATGCCATTAAAAAAATTATACATGTTCAAATCCCAATTAGAGTCTAGCTCAAAATATTCCAATCAGTTATAGAACCAATTGTACTGTAGGGCAGTGAAGTCTGGGGTCCTCTCCTAAATCAGGAATTTGACAAATGGGAGAAAAACCCAATTGAAATGCTGCATGTGGACTTTTGTAAGAGTATCAGGGAACAGAGGAACACACCTAAAAATGCATGCAGGGCAGAATTAGGACAAAACCCTCTATTAATCCACATTGAGAAAAAAGCCATCAAATTTTGGAAACACCATGAAGCGAACATTGAAAAAAGCTCCCTTATTCAACTGCTCCTGAGACTCCACAAACAAACTAATCTGATAAATACAACTAACACAACTAGCACTAACCAGCCTCAGAACGCTAACAATCTCACCCACACAATCCGGCCCAACCAAATGATTAGCAAAAAGAAACTGATCTAACTTATTTGAGTGAAACAACAGAAAAACAGAGTAAACAATAGGTTACTGTCATAACCCTGGTTCTCTGAAACATTGAGTGGTGAGATTCACCTATGGGAAGGGCATCCGTACCTGACCTCTGCAGAAGCATCCAATTGCACCAAGTCTGGCTAGAGAGACAAAAGCGTGCAGCCAATGCCCGGTAAGGCCCCACCCCCTTACCTAAGGACATAAAAGACCTGCAAGCGCTCCCATTCTCCTGTAAGTGTATTCACTTCTCATTTGGCAAGCGGGGCAAAGCTGGTGGATCTCTCCATCAGATGTTTCATAGAACCAGGGTTACGACAGTCACCTATTCTTCTCTTTCATCAACTCGTTCTCGAGATCCACCTATGGGAGTGTCATGTGCCTGACACATCCCATAAATGTGCACCTGGTAACCCTGATGTGCACACCCAACTTCTGTGCACACGCAGGGCATGAAACATGTATGAGGCACACACGTAAATAAACCCAGGAATACTTATATGCACACTCAGGCAGAAAAGTAAAGGCATGCTAGGCCTATGCACCCCTGGATCCATTACTACAAGGTACGCTAGGAAAGGAAGGAGGAAGGGTTATGAAGATCCACATATGTGCGGTATGGTGACATTTCTTGTGCACCCTCTGAATGTAGGGGTGGAGAACACACAATGCCCACTGAACACACGGGCTGAGCAGCCTTGGGAGAGAGCCTCGGGAGAGACCCTCCATCTTTTGGACAGGGGATGTGGTTCAAGAAGAGCGTCTGAAGGGCTTGTGGCCCTTAAAAACAGACTCGGTGCCCCATCGATCAAACATGAGGCCTGCCACTTTCAAGTCAGTGGGAGTCGTTTTTCCCCAGGGCTTAGCAGAGGGTGGATCATTCTGCCATGGAGGGGGTCTGTTTCAGAGCCTTTCCTTACACAGTTAGAAGTTTTGTCCCATGACAGGGGGGTTAGGCAAACACACAGATGGACTGGCTTCGGAGGGGCAAGCAGCCCACTTTGGACAGGGTTAAGGTGCCTGGCTATCAACGGCTCGACAGCCAGAGTATCACCCATGCTGTGAGATGCTGTATCCTTAACCATGAGTCCCGTGACACCGTATTTGAGGTTGAGCAGATCACCCCAATAATGCCTCATGTGCTTCGCGCACAGAGGGAGAACGGAAAAGAGTTGCTTCCTTGGGCCAGGAGGGGGACCCTCAGTTTCCCATTGTATATATGCCTCTCAATGTTAAGGTGAGCGGCCGCTCGTTTGCAGACCTCCTGGAAGACAGACAGGGGTAAAGCCACGGGGGCATAAACCTGGGGAAGGCTACAGGGTGGGATAGCCTCCTCATCCTCAGAAACCACGAGAAGGACTGCATCATCGTCGTCATCGTCACTAGAACCGGCCGGCTCATCCTCCATAAGAGGATATCTTATGACAAAGATATCCTCTTCGGGGAATGCAGGCCTGTGATTGGCTGTTCTGGGGAGAAGCAGCAATTTTAAAGAGTGACATAGCAGAACAGAAAACCATAGCAGGCAGCCATGGAAATGGGAGCAGGTGAATGACGAGCAGGTGGGCAGCCTGAAGACAAGCGAGTCTTTTTTGTTACAACAAAACAAATCATTCAGTAATATGAAGAGGGGTTCCAGTCTACAACACTTCATAAAAACATGGAATACAGTCTCTCTTTTAGTACAAAATGGACATTCTGGGTAACCTCTGGATTTATCATAGAAACAAAAATGATACAATTTAACCAAAATGATGCCATGAATAATCCTCCACTAAATGTCTCCTAGCCTTTTTGATAAAGGTGGCTTATACAGTACTCTACATTCTGGCTTAAAAATATCACTCACACCAAATACTGCCTGCCAAGGCAAGTCAGTTCTATTGTTTAACCATTTCTTGTTATAAACTTATACACATGCTTTGTAAATAGCCTTACTTGTACTGATAGAAAGTCAAGAGAAGAACATTTGCTGAATTGCTGGATCTAGTAAGGCCCCATGACTTCCTCTATTTTGGGGGAAAGGTGCACATTGGGAAAAGAGTCCTCAGGAACTAAAGGTTTTCCCCTTTCAAACCAGTCTTTCACCATCCTTAGCTCCTCAGTGTTGTTGAGTGTTGAGATTTGGTCCTGCAAAGTTGCCTAGTGTGATAGTCCTTGCATTCAGAAGCGCCTTGATGGGTCCTAGAATGTTAGCAGATGTTATATCTAGTCCAGCCCCGTGAACTAGAGGTTCCTCTAGCAGCCAGTAGATGGAAGACGTGGTTAATGTCCTCCGCCTGTTGAACAAACTTCACACCTTGAACAGATTTGTTTAGTGTCAACTTTACAGGGGTCAACTTTACAGGGGTCCATAAGAAAGAGTGACTTACTCAGATTCAGTTCTTCTGTATTGCTTAGAATGGCACATGCTGCTGTTCTCCAGTTGGAATATGCGGGACTATACAAAAGTCTCTCTGGAAATTGCAAACAAAAAGCTGCTGCCCTGCTTTGTAGGTGCACAAGTAATTTTCCACCTTCTTCCCTTGGCTAAAACAACCCACTTTGGGTGCTCCAATGTAATTTGTCTCAGATTAGTCTCAAATCCACTAATACAGCTTGTACATCCTTTAGAAAAGTTACAGGGGTGTTTATACAAGTCATTCTGTGCCACAATAAGGATGCCAATAGATTATCCACTATTAAAACCTGATTTCTATATGACATCTTCAGTGCTAGCCATTTCCACTTTGCTGAAAAGCCCTTCACCTTCTCAAGTGCACCTTCCCAGTTCTTCATCATAATCCCTTCCTCACCTAAAACAACTTCCAGATATTTGAAACCCCCTCCCTTCGAACTTAACCCCTCTGGTTTCTCCCCTGGCCAATTTCCAAACAATAAAGTCTCACTCTTATTCCAGTTTACTTTAGCTGCATTAAATCTATCCAGTGATGTCATTAAAGTGTCACCTTGATGTTAAGTGTGACATCTGGTAAACATAGACCGTTTATCTTTGCTCTGATTTGATGTAACAGTGGTTCTATGGTGAGAAAATACAGCATTCCAGATAGTGGGCAGCCTTGTCCTGCAAGCTTTAAAAGGAGAGCATAAGCCACCGTTTATCTTCAAACACTCTCAGCATCCCTATAAAGCACCTTAACATTCTCAATGAAATCTTTACCAAACCCAAATTTCTCCATGGCTTCCCACATGTATTTGTTCCCAACTCTATCAAAAGCTGTCTCTTGGTCTAAAGAGATTAAACCAAAGTTTAATTTATTATTACATTTGGAGCATTCTATTATGTCCCTAACTAAAGATGTAATGTCAAAGATTGTTCTGCCACGCAAACAATAGGTTTGATCTGGATGAATAACCTGACTTAGCACTTCAGCCAACCTGTTCACTAGAACTTTGGAGGGTAGTTTGTAGTCGCTGTACAAGAGTGAGATGGGATGCCAATTTTTATGTCTGTTAAGCCACCCTTCTTGGGAAGCAGAGTATAGCCCTCCGGCAACTAATCTGCAGTGAACCTCCAGACAGGCTTTCATTGAGCACCATGAGCACATCCTCACCCACCACATCCCACAGTGACCCCACTACTGCTTTGTAGAGTTTCACAGAGTTTATTCAGAAAGATTACCCTTTCAATTGCAGCTGTTGGCACTATATATTACATACACAAAAACATACGCCTTAACAACTGCTTTCACTTTTAACAATCTGCCGTCTACAACTTCATTCACTTTGTAGGAAGTCAGAGTAAAATTCTTCAAAATCTAAAATTTTTTTTACCCTTCTTTATCTGAAAAACAACTCTGCTATTAAACACTTTTCAGTGAACTGATTTAAGTCGGGAAAATATTCAATGACCCGAACTCCCCTTCTGTTCAGAGTTGACTGTAAAACAAATTTAATATCCTCCGCATCATAACTTCTGCTCAATCCCTCAGCCTGTGACAAAGAGACATTTAATTTTCATGGGAGTGGTGAAAACTACATAATTGAAGCCATCTATATGGAAATTAAGCTCAGCATCATCTTTCACAATCATGTAGATGAATCTCCTTAAAGAATGCCTTCAAGTAATGGTGACTGGCTTGCAATCAGAATTTTCTTAATTGAAGAAATGGGCTTTCTATGGCGAGAAAGAGCTTTGAGTAAAATTTTGTCACCAATAACTGGTGGGACATTGGAAAGAGTTACTTTCTTCACTGGCATTGAAAGGGAAAGGACATCAGTAAGCATTTTCTTTCCTACCAACTCGGTAACTTTTTCAAAAGTATTCAGAAACACAACAGTTGCATAGTTCATTCTGGAGGCAGACCTGATACACTTGCCTTCATCTTCCCCTATGGCCAAACACACCTCTTCAACACTAGCCGGGGACGTCACTTTAACAGCATATGCCACATAAGGATATGTAAACTCTGCACACCCCAGGCCAACATTTTCCCCACTAAAAGGGTTACATACAGCAGGGCAGGGAGGTGGGTCAAAAAACTCACTATTTCTTTATAAATCAGAAAAAGGAGAAATGTGCAATGGAAAGAGATGCAAAGAAGAAAGAAATCACACTACAAGAGATGCACTCACGCAACCGTGCTCTCACTCACACGATACTCCGCCCACTCACTCATGCATGCGCAGAGAGAGAGAGAGAGAGAGAGAGAGAGGTTTTTTTTTTAAAATCCCTTTATTTTCACAAGCCATATAAAATAAAAAATCAGAGTGACTCAATAAATACATATTAAAACAATTTCAATAAATTGAGATAAATATGAGTAGTGATTTAGTTTATTTCTATGGCAAATGTGAGTTGTCACGCAACCCACCCATCCCGGAGTGTCACAATGGCTGAGGAGACGAGTGTCCAGGACAGTACAGGGACGGTAACACTGGAAATGTCCATGCACCCGCCGTACACCAGAGGCTCCTCCAGCAGCCAGTATAACATTCCACAGCCTTTGTATTGTTTTTTAAAAAGTTCCAGATTTTAAAAAGTCCATGATATAAGGTTGGGACCAGCCACTTCCACCTGCTCAGTCTGCCTCTCACGTGCACTACAGTGCCTTCCCAGTTTTTATATAAATCTCACTGTTACCAAGGTAGACACCCAAGTACTTAAAATTGCCTCATTTCCACACTAAGCCTCCCACTCCTCAACTAAAATGGCTTCACTCTTTGCCCAGTTGATTTTACCAAAAGGTAAAACATGAAAGTCATTTAAAATATCATTTAAAACATTGACATCTTTCTGGGAGTTTATCATAACTGCTACATCATCTGCATACACTGATAGGCACAGTGATACATTGCTGTGTAGAATATAAAAACCAGAGAGATGACATTGCAGTTTGTCTATTGCAAGAGGTTTTATTGCTAGTGAGTATAGCATGCCAGACAGAGAACATCCTTGTCTTATACCTCTGTATGCTTTAAAATTGGGACATAAACCACTGTTAACCTTCAATACATTCTCAATTTCACTATACAAATGATTACATTGCTCTAAACGAGTCTACCCCATCAGGATATGTTTATAGGCACGAGTCTCGTCAGACTGGTCGT
>JAOTRN010018321.1:0-11855 GCA_028566695.1 Bagroides melapterus | reverse complement strand
ATAATAATAATAATAATAATAATAATAATAATAATAATGATAATATAATAGGCAGACATATTCATTTTAAGACTAAAAGCAAGCAAAATGGTTCACATAATATAGTCATAGTCATGGTTCACATAACATAGTTTCCAAAAAAAACAAAGGACTGCAGAAAAGGCAATCCCATTGGATCCCGCTTTGAAACTGTGTTAACAGTTGATTTTCTTTTGTATTTTGATGTTTCCTTAGACACAAACACCTTTATCTCCATGTAAGACAGAGTGAGGAGGAATGACAATATGCATTAATATCAGTTGATTTTTTTTTTTTTTAACCTCTATATCATTCTAGAGGTTGTGATACCAGACTTACAGTATCAGCATTTCTCACAGTGAATGTTTATGAATTGTTTATACAGTGAAAATCCAAGATGTAAACAGATAGGAGAAATGTCCATCAACAGCTTTGGGGCTGTTTTGCATCCTTTTAAAGACTGATATTTGTGATGTTAAATGTTTGCATAGTCACAAAATGTTTTAAAATGGCCATCCCAGCCTCTGGATTTGAAGCCTAAAACAGTCCACTTGAGAGTAAGCACACAATTAAAATATAAAATAAATTTTTATGGAGGATTTGTTGGACTAAATTAATTAATTACAAATTAATGTAATATTAATAAATTAATTAAAAATTAATTAATAATTATTGAATTAATTAAGACCTTTTCTTTTTATATTTGTGTGACAGTTGAAATACAGGATCATCACTGTAAGTCAATCTATAATTACAATATACATTAAGTTATTTACACTTACAGCTGCAATTTACACTGAGTGTTATATATCCAGGTCTCCTTGGAGTGGCGGTTGCCATGGCGAGGATAAAAAAACAGACCCATGTCCAGGGATAACAAATACAATCACAATATATTAGGGACTCTGTGAAGCAACATGCAATAACATTAACACATTAACGTGAAAAAAACACTGAAAACAGAACACAGCATTGCAAACAGTGAAGAAACAAAGACAAACCAAGAACAAGGACTCTGTGAAGCAACATGCAACACAGAGGGAATAAATAGGCAGAGGAATTAGGATCAGGTGAGAGGAGGAGCAAAAACCACCAAAACGTGACAAAACAATCAAAAACACATAATACAGAACACAATGCCGGTCCCCCCAATTCATTGTATTTTGGGAGTAGTCTAAATTGACACTTGATACCTTTCTCTGCTGTTCTATTTAGTACCTATAAGATAAGATGGACGATCACTAAAAGAAAAACAATGAAGATGTTTCTAGACAGGTGTAGTGCATGATATAGCAATTAACATGCTCTGATCTATAAAATTGAGGATCAGATCATGAGAATGCCGGCAGGTAAGTCTATAATGCTAATTTCTTACATATTTGGTGTAGAATGGGGGCACTGTGGTAGGTTGTTGAAGTGCCAGTGTCCTTTCACCACCTGGGCAACAGTCGTATGAGGAGAGTGCTTTGGCTGTGTGTGGGTGGCAGCTCTGCCCTTACAAAATCTAAAGGAATTTCTTAAAAAAAAAAAGGAAATGGAAATTATGGTGACAGATACTATGATGCCCATGTGTTAGTGTGATGTATGAGAAAAAAATAGATCATCTGATTTTCAGGTGACTGGGAATGTCAATTCAAGACATAATCATTATGTTATAATATTATTTTTTCCCTAACAATGATCCATTTTGCTTGTATGACATCTCTTTAAATGTTATAATAAATAATAAATGTAATAAATGCAACAATATTTCAAATTATTCAACTTACTTTTTGTGAGCAATATAAACAATGTTAAAGGAAATCAAGCCCCATAAGCCTTCCCAGGTTCAAGAATCCCCCCATAGAAGGAACTGTAGATGTGTGCATGGGTGGAAATTGAAATAAGAGGCAGAATTCATATTCCAAATGTAAATAATATTTACACATTTATAAATAAATTATTGATTTAGGAAGATTGGACAAAGGTGAAGCATCTGGGATTCCCAAGAAAATGTAGACAGCATATTTAGTGCCCTGAGGCAAATATTACTGAAAAAGAAACAAATGGTAAAAGTTTCAATTAACTGGGAAATAAGGTGCTGTCAGCACTGTATCTCTTACTAGAATCTATGTTAATATATATTTTATTATCTATATATTATATAAAAATGTACAGTATACCCAATTGTAATATACAGTACTTACTAGGCACATCTGTAAATAACCGAACTGCACCTTTGTTATATTTTTATCTTTTTATGCTTTTAGTCTACATGTTTTTTTTTCCTTTATTTTTGTGTGTATGTATACACTAGCTCCCATAACCACAACAAATGCCTTCAAGGATTCAAAGATTTGAATTCCCTTTCTGTCTTTACTGTTTGAAGTTTAAGTGAACAAGTAGGAGTAAGAGGCATCACAAAGCAAGAAGAGAGCTAAGATGTAAAGGTAAACTTGTGTATGTGTTTTGCACATAATCAGACAGATCAGACTTAGTGGAGTAGATGAATGCTTCTCTCATTTCCCACAAGAGGTAAATCTAACAGAAGGGGTTTCATCAACTGAATGCTTGGCAGCCCAGTACTGTACTACTCTAAACCAGGCACACATGTAGATTCGACATGGTTGATTGAGCCTTCTGTACCCACTTTTCTTGCAGTAGTTTAACGGGCAAGCTAATGAGGTTTTAGTTGATTTTTGTTGAAAATAGGGCAAGTTGGTTGGTAAATGAGATTCTTTTTGTTCAATATTCACTTATACCACTTTTCCACTTATAAAAAAAGGTATAAAAACAGCTTTAGTTTGATCAAGCTACAGAGAATCTACGTACACGTCCAACAGTAAAATAGAAAGACAGAACTTGTGGCACAGTAGTGCAGCAGGTAGCATTTCTACATCACTGCTCTAGAGTATCAAGTTTGATTTCTCTCACTTCACAAAAGCATTTCCAGTAGGTGAATTGCTTATGTTTAATTATGAAAAGGTCTGACTGTGTATGTGAATGGAGCACTGACATGTCCAGGATGTATTCTTGCCACCCAGTGTTCCTGGGACAGTCCCAGGCTCTACCACAAACCTTATCAGGATAAAAAATATAACTGAAAATGAATACATTTGTAAATCAATGAATTTAGGAACATATAAGGTAATGTTCATACTTGAAAAAGATCACAAGTAAATTATTTTTTACCCCTTTTTTATTTAAAAATGTAACATTAAGTGACATGGTTATAACATTTTTATATGAGTGTCATATCGGCACCGGACTCTCAGAAACCAGTGCAGCAATGAAATATATCCAAGCTGACTCCATTTCCCATCACAAAGCATCACTCACACATTCAAGGTCACCATATTATCATTTGCACACGCACACACACACACACACACACACAAATAACCCAAGCTCACACATTGATTCACTGAGTTTTGGTTATGATATTGCTTAGGATTTTTAGTTTATAATTTCTAATAATTACCCAGAAATTTCCAATAATTACCCAATAAAAATGTAATAAGTAGAAGGATGTTGTGTACTTGTAGGAGCAAGTACAGATTAACCTAAACATATGTTCCTGCACATTTTCTTATCACACAGCAGTACAGTCACAAGTAAATTATATGCACCTTTATATGCACCTTTTTTTGTTTTTAATTTTTTAGTTTTTTTATTTTTTAAGATGCATGTGGTGACTTATAAACATAAAAGCTAATTAAAAGTACACTGTAAAACATGATAGCCCCATTAATTATGTGAACTAAATTCTACTCTTTACCTCCTGTTGTCATGAAACAATTCGGTTATTTAAATAAATTTTATGTTTTCAAAAATTAAAAGTTAAATAAATCCATTGTCTTGACTTCTTGATTTGAAACAAATGTTACCTTCAAGCTCATGTGAGTTTACTCACATTTTTAATGCAAAAGGTAAACTTTCATTTCTAAGATGTTTCTTAGAACTCTATAAATAGAATTATATAGAAATATATTCACAGACAAATCAGCAGCATCAGTGTTTGTTTATTTTTTGATATAGACTCGTTAATATAATGAAATGAATGAAATTGGCACCGGCACAGTCACTATTAGCATGACATAGAATGTGGTAACATGGTCAGTGCACTGTAAATAATGTAAATATTTTACATTAATATTGTGGAAACTAAATGTGGCTTTCATTCAACGCTGTTGAAATTACAGTAGGTGAGGAATTTTACATTGTATAAATGTCCTTAATATTTAATACCTAATGCTAATCAGACATATATCAATAAACCACACTGAAAGTGTCCATGTTGCCAGAGATGTGTGTATACGTCATGATTCAACAGAGTGGAAAGATCAACATGAGTCAAAGCATCCATATGCTCTGCTGAATTTGGCAGGTGAATTGTGGGTAATATAATGACCTTTATAACAAGCTAGCATCAAAACAAATGAAAAAACTAGTATGTTAGTCAGCATTAAGATAAATGAATGAAAATAAATGATGAATATTATTAGAAAAAATACAAAAATTATTTATAAATTGTAGCTTATTTATAGGAAGTAAAGTAAAAATTAGGTTCACTTATTCTGGTTTCATAACATTATGAATTATTCTACAGTTTAAATCAAGCTCGAGCCTCTTGCTTACTGTTGATATCTAGGTCAAGCTTTTGAATAATGGAGGTAAGAAGTGGGTATGACGAAATATATATCACAAGTACTTCGGTGTGCTATATAATTAAACATAACTACAGCAGGTTTAGTATATAATCAGTTCCCTGAGAAGGGAACAAAACACTGTGTCAGGGCAGAAGCTATGGGAAGTCTTCTTTGAGGTAGCTGTGTCTGAAGCTCTGTCTGCAAACATGGCAATTTAATGACTTGGAAAAGATAGGTGGCAAAGTAATTACATGCCAGCGAGTCCATAAAAGGTCATCTACGTCATATTACTTTAGCTTATATTTGTCTAAAGGAAGCACAAATGTTCAACGTCAATACCCACCATGCACGGGTCGATGACGGTGCCAGAGGTCGCGAGAGAGGATGAGCAGACAGAACAGAACAACAATAGCCCTGCTGGACCTTTGACACTGGAGAGGGGTCCAGATCCAAGTAAAAGGAACCTGATAAAGGTGGGTGGGGAGGACTAACCTGCTGCAGCACAAATATCTTAAGGGGAACACACCTGGCTAAGGCACTGGACAAGGCATTACCCCAAATGGAGTGAGCAGTAATGACAGAAAGGATTTATCCTTGTCCTTTATTTCTCTTAAGTTCAGCCACAGGTGCCCCTCCATGGCAAAAAGCGCAGCCATTGAACGGCCTATGGAGCAGGCCATCTGCTTTGTGGCATGGAACGTGAGCTCAGCTATCGCCTGCGGTCCAATCTCTCGCCGCCATCGAGATCTTTCAGCTGGTCAGCCTGTTAGGCCTGCAAAACTGCCATGGTGTTCAGATCCGGACCCACTTGGCTTTACCCACAAGGGCTGAAGTAGCTCTACATGACTAGGAGGGAAGCACAGGCTTCCTCCATGCCAGCAATGTAGGAGAGTGATAGATCACGAATGTCTGTTTAGTCTTTGGTATCGCACTATTCCCATGATTTTCTAGCCCTATAACGGCTGAAAAGTCAGACATGGTCAGGGTAAAAAGGGATTTCCCCCAGGCCTCGATACCTCGGCATGGAGGTCTGGGAACAATGTCAGCTGCCTGTGTGGAGGTGGTCTGCGGCCTGAAAGTCTAGCTTAGAAAAGATGACACCAACTTCCTCTTCAGGCCAATCTAAATTAAATTTAGGGAGATAGTGGGTAAAGCCACTGATTGCGGCAGCAGATCACAAGAAAGCCCCTCTTCACCCACATCAAGTTCCTCAGAGCCCAACCTGGAAAGCAGCATACCGTCAACCAAGCAAATGGAATCAGGGGAGAGGGCAAGAAAAGGGGAAAGACTCATCACTTGCTCCACTTCCACTAACTCAACCTGCAAACCCCATGATCAAAGCTGTTTCACAGCCGGGACCTGAACCACGAAGTGCATACAGTTGGCTAGAAAATACAGCCGAGTGGGATTGGAGCTTGTGCAGAAGGAAATTGGCCTGGATAGTGTTGGCCTGGATAGTGTTGATCAATGATAAATTCTTTCAGTATATTAACATTAAAAATGTTTTATTTCTTTTTAGTTTCTTAGAGCACAGCTGACCCAATGTAAATAGAAACTAATGAGTTGACTCTCATTGACTCTGACCTGTGACTGGTAATTACTATTGGTTGTGTGAATGCAAATTAATGAATTCCTTCACTTGTCTTTAATAATATCCATTATATTCAAGTGTAGGATAAATAACATTATTATCTATTTGAAAGATCAGGTTTTGTCATTAAAATCCCCTTTACAAACACACACACACACACACACACAAAACTGCAATTATTACTACTTTATTATTTTGTTTTCTTTCACAGATGTGGAAAGAACATATTTTTTGGCATATTCCTTTAATTAATGATTGTAAATAACAAAAGAGATAGTATGATGCAGGATTTTGCCATGCAGCTTTTCAACAATATCACTTTATTAAATGAAACCTCATACCTTGGGTAAAACAACCAATGAATGTTTTCTCTACGCCAAACCATAACATGAAACTTAATATGCCAAAGTTAAAGTAAAATTTATTGTCCCTAGGGATGATAATGTAACAATGGGAGGACATAGTAAGCTATTCAGTGATACATAGATTCATAGATAAGTAAGGATAAAAGAATAAACAAAGGGCAAGATTGTAAACACAAACTTAGTAGAAGCAGAAGTTCAGTGAAAAAATACCACAGTAGCACCAACACAAAAAAATTGCATAATCTTTCATACAAATTATGCTGTAGGAATTTTTTTTTAACACTTGCAAGTATGAGAGCATGTTTCTAATGATATTTCTAAAATATAGTTGCCAACACCTGAAAATCACACCCATATATGTGCTTTCCACAGTTGGAAGCACACAATTGTATAGAATGATTATAAATTCCTTAAAGGGAGTTGATGTTCCAGCATAGTAATGCCCCTGTGTACAAAACAAGCTCCATGAAGGCGTGGAAGGCAAAGGTTGGACTGCAAATCCTTGAGTAGCCCGAACTGCGCCTTGACTCCATTCCTACTGAACATCTTTGTGATGGACCGGAACACAATTAAAGTATATGACTTTATATAAACTTTTACACAGAGCTTTACTTAAACTTTTCTAATAGGATTCTTAGTCTAACTATGATACTCAAAAAGCGGAGATACATATTTGTAACAGTTTACGGCTTTATTTTCCTGTTTTTTATGTGAATGTCTTATGTAAGTTGGTTAAAATTTGTTTGTATGTAGGGGGACACGGTGGCTTGGTGGTTAGCACATTTTCCTCACACCTCCATCGTTGGGGGTTCGATTCCTGTCCCTGCTGTTCTCGTGCATGTGCTCGTGTGTGAGTAGTGTGCATGCTTGTGCACATGCTTGACTTGCATCAGCTTATTGACTGTGTGTTCACTGGTGGTTTGCTTTCTAGGATTTCTTCTTTCCTCTTTTTAGAGCAGCCTTTGGCCACCGTGGTAAGTTCCAACTTGTCCCCTGCTTTGGAGATTGTGGTGTGATAGCATTGGGTTGGGCTCTAGCCCACTGGCCCCATGTGTGTTTGTGTGTATATGCATGTAAATAAAGATATATGGTGTTGTCAATGTGTACAGTATATCATGTTTTATACTTTAAATATTGTGAGACATTTAGTGCATGACATTTAGTGTTTCTTTTTTTTTTTTTTGAAATCCTGTCTTTTTTATTTTGGGAAGATTGGTTAATGTATAACTTACAAGAATAAACTTTTTCCTGGGGTGATATACCCCAGGTGGCATCGTTGGTAGTATCACTTTTTGTAGCATTGTACTTTCCGAATTCGACATGCTGATTTCCTGTTCTTGCCACAATTGTTGTATTCAATCTAAAAATCACAAATATATACTAGAAAACCAAGAGAAATATACTGATGTTTCCATTTTCTTCTCCTTCCTCTGTTATTCTTTCTGATGTCCACTGAAGAATGAAAGAATAAATCTTTGACGTAATTTAAAGTGTGACAACAGATGGACCTGCTAGAGGTCATGGACTGTGTCCACACACACACACACACACACACACACACACACACACACAACACCTGTGTCTGTAAGTTCCTATCACCAGGCTCTACATGGTGTCTGCCCTCTTTGTTATTGCCGGGTGAACATTTGCCATTGCGTCATTCATTTACTTCAGCAATAAAGCAAAATGTTGCAGAAGGTATCAGAGCAGAAGAATTGCAATAGAAAATTATTGCAGTGCAGTGAAAAAATAGAAGCCTGCATTCTTTTGACAGATCCTTTTATAAGTTCACACAGCTGTACTATGATGGTTTAACTGAAGAAATTAGTGTGTGTATTTGTGTTTGTAAATCTTTGACTAGATCTTTTCTATTTTACACACAAAAAAATGTTAAAGATTTTCTAAACACTCTACTCATTTCACCATGTCTCTTTCTTCAAAATAATGAGGTTGTAAAAGAGACACAACAGAAAACTAAGTGCAGTTAATCTAGCCAAGCTTTCTGAAAGCACAGTTAAACTACCTGCATGTATATTATAGGAGCATGATTTTTAGATAACTTAAAGAGGAAAGAGAACGCCCACATGTCCATTCACAACAGCAAAATAACTACAAAAAGATTACATAAAGTGGATACGTAACAAAACAAATCTCTCAATATAAAGGCTAAACATTTTTATAACCCTTCTTATTTTATGAACGGGGAAAATAATGTTTGAGACAAAATTCTATTAAGCCAAAAAAGGTAATTTTTAGAAATTATTTTTTTAAAATTTGTAGAATTATGAAGTTCCTCTTCAACGTGACCATGTCTATAAAATAATTTATCCAAAAAGCAGTGTTGTACTGTGGAATTTTTGAATAATTTCTCTTTAAAGGCATCATATCTGGCAATACAATTCTGCCAGGAGGCAATATTTAATCCACTGGATACTGGATACCTACTCAATGCTCACAATAAAGATCATCCAAGTTTACTGTGGATTTATGAAGTAATTGTTGATTAAATTCATAGACAATGTAAACAATAAAAAAGCTTAGAGCTGTTGGAACCAGATCTCAGATCTCAACTGTTGGAATCAGATCTCAATTGGCACCAACTCAGAATACTAACTCAGCATGCTTTGTTCTGCCTGACTAGTAATAAACACATTGCATCATTTAAACCTCTTTTTGTTTTCTTCTTGTAGATCTGCAATAGCAGGATTATTGTTACTTTATCTACAAATAAGCCACAGGACAAGCACATTGACACAGTAAATCATTCTCAACCGTCCCTACAGTTACATTACTCTTACTGTTATGTGATCCATTTATTTTTAATTATAAAATAGCTTTTTATTATCTACAGACTATAATTTTGTGAATATCTGTCAATATGGTTCTTTTGCATAACACTGAATGTTTTAATAAAGAGTTGGCTAATGCTTTAAACTTCATCAGGGAAAAAAAAAATCTTTCTATATAGAAATGTATAAATTCATCTGAGTGTTGTTTTTAACCTATATGCAGTTATTTAATAATAGTTTGACTCTTGAATTGTTGTTTATTGTTTATTTTTATTCATAAAGTTTTAAAGCAAAGGAAACAATGAACAACCCTAGATAATTTTTTGATAATTTAATACATTATGATGTCAATAATACTAAAATAATATTGTACTTGTCATAAGATACTGAGGCGGGAAGGAGTCACTTTACAAAAGAACAAACGATGTGAACCTGAAGACTCGTTATGTGAACTAATCATTTTTGCTTTCGGCTAAGACTGTATTGCCTTAACCCAAGTCTCTGCCTATCAAATGTTGTGCGGACGACTCGTACCCGAGGACTCGTTATGTGAGCTAATCTTTTCTGTTTCTGGCTCAGACTGCATTGTCTTAACTTACGGGGCACACTTGATACCTGAATGACTCAAACCCGAGGACTCGAAAGGTGAACTAACCTTTTCTGTTTCTGGTTCAGACTGCATTACCTTACGTGATGCGCGAACAACTCAAACTGAAGGCGCAGGAGATTACTAATTTTGTTGTGTATACAGAAGACGGCACAGCACAGCATATCTTAGTTTAGGATGTTACTTGACAAAAGTCCAAACGAATTTGACCCAAATATCCGGAGCTGAGGTGATAAAGTAACAGACTGCATAACATCAAGATACAGGTAAGATATTACTTAGAATATGACCTTGGCTGCATTACAGTTATTTCTTAATCAAAGCGTGATCAATATATGCTTAAGTAGATGTGTTGGGGAATTAACTTTTAAATTACATTCTGCTGAAGTGAACAATATGCACAAAATGACAAAAGAAGATTTGTTAATTTTGCTGAACGAGATTCAAAGAACTGAATCAATAAAATGATCCGACCTTCCTATCACTAATCTTTATGCCATACTATGCTATCAGCATATCATGTTCTTCCTTTTCTTGTTTAAAAATGCAAATTCTAATTTTCTTAGATTTAATGTGAACTCCAAACTCCACATATCAAACATTGGTTTTGGGTGTTGTTTCATGTACTTGTTTTCATCTATTTTATTTTGTAATGTTTCTTGATGTTTGTGTCTTGCTTCCCTTGCTATGTGTCTTGTTCTGGTTGTTTTAGTCTTATGTTTCAGTTCTCCTTTGTCATTGGTCCCCTTGTGTATTCAACCCCGGTGTTTGCCATGTTGTGTTGTCTGTTGTTGTACATAAAGGCTGTTTCGTGTGTTCATGTTTCTGGTCTTGTTTTTGTCATTGCTATTGCTGGATTACTTTGTGCTTTTGTTTATTAAAATACTTTAACTGTATTTGGATCCTCTGCCTCATCTCTAAACGCACGTCACAAAACAACATACCAGCTATGGATCCAGTGGTGAGGATTTTGCGCCTTCCTCAGGGGAATCAGTCTATTGAGAATTTTGTGGAGGAATTCTGTGGACTTGTTATAAGGTAAACTTTAATGACTCGGCAAACCGGAAAAGGACATATTCTGGTTTGGTTTACCAAGTGAAATTTCATGTTTAATTCCATCACATACCCCAGAGTTGTCATGGACATTTTACCATTGTCTCCAGCCTTTAAGGGTGTTATGCCAGAGACTTCAGCCACCATGGGCACCATAACAGTGTCTCCAGTTGTCATGAGTGTTGCATATGAACATATCAAGGTTTCCCATAGGAGCAAGAGACCAGTGTCAACTCAGGAGGATGCACTGCTTTTGTCAGTACATGCCACTGGTATCACTGTCGTTGCCTCAAGTCAAGGATTCTTAGAGGTCTTAGTGATGACTACAGTTCATGTTGCTGCTATGGCCATTATGGGGGAATGTGTATGTGTCTTGTTCTGATTCGTTGTTTTAGTCTTGTGTTTCAGATCTCCAACCCTACATTATACACAATTTCCTACTGCCTGTCTAGTTTGAGTGAAAGATGTATTGTTCAGTCAGCAGTAAAATTCCATTTGCAAACTATGCATACCTTTTCCGGTTTGTCTGAAATGTCATTGTGTTTTGTCTGAAATGTCAATTTCTTGTTTTTTTTTTTTTTTATTTATTTTGTTTTCGGATATGTTATTTTGTTTTGCACTTCCTGGCCATGGTATTTCAGACACACACTTTGAAACAAATAGACCCCATGCAAAAAATGTCACAGCTTCATTGTGTGATGACTTTTAGATTTGAATACACAACAACAGATTTGTGTTCAAAGCACACTATACCGGATATCTCTTTTGTTCATAATAGAGAGAATACATACATACATACATACG
>JAOTRN010018317.1:0-11885 GCA_028566695.1 Bagroides melapterus | reverse complement strand
AACTTTGAGATGGGGTAGAATGGGAGATTCACAGTATGAAAATCTGTTGACATTATTATTATTATTATTATTATTATGATTATTATCATTATTACATACTCTGTACAGTTGAAACACCAAAGGTGACGTGTTCGGTAAGCATGTGGAAACGAAACAAGGTCTTTTAAAGTCTGTTGAATCACTCCCTTTCAAGTGAAACAGCATGTTCTTTCCATCCAAAATAAATGAAAGAACAGGCTGTGAACTTTATCTGCGAGGTTCAGGTTACAACACAGGTCAGCATTCTCTGAGAGAGAGCGAGAGAGCGAGAGAGCGAGAGAGAGACAATCTAGGAATGTCCCATGACCAAGAGAGAGTCATATGTCCTAGACCTTGTTTCACCTTCTCACTCATTTTTCTGCCTTAATTTGTAATCGATTTTATTTGCCTAGCTCATCAGCTCTGCACAATTTTTTTTTTTTTTTTTTTTTTTTTTTTTTTTTTTTTTTTTTTAAAAATTAAAAAAAGTGGGGGAAAAAAAAAACTGCTGACCCAGCAAGAAGGAGGACACCCTGAGAGGAACTAGACTCAGGAAACCCAATCTGTAAGCAAATGCCACAGTGAAAGCTGTCGGGTACGGCAGTTTGGGTATCATACCAGGAATTTCTCACACTGTTCCAGAACATATTGTAGTGTTATTTCTGTATCCAGGTGAGATTTCCACTGTACCAAACAGATATAGAACTGAGATGAGAGGAACCACTTCAGTCAAAGGGTGTTAACTCTGGCACTGGCAACGCATCATGTAGCAGAAGATATGTAGAGCTTGACAACAAGACAGAGTAGGAATTCTCTTATCCTACAGTGGTACATTATGATAGGTGTGCATGTAGAACCCAAATATTTGCTCAAGCACTTTAGTATTCAAAAGCATTTGCAGTAGTCAGTAATCGTAAGTGAGGGAACTGAAAGTTACCGCACAAAAAACTTGTCATAATTAAGTACATAACTCATCATTGGACATTTGTTTGGATAAGACCTGAGCCAGGAAAAATTTTGATTTTGATTTTTGTGATCTATGGTTGGAAGCCACAATTAGGTCATTTACTACTTTAACCCATGCTTGTCTTAGTATTGAAATGAGACCCAAACCCTGACTGAAAGTTTCCGTGTGCTACGTATGAATGTACGATCCTGATTTTTTTTTTGTTGCAAGAATAATATAATCTGCTGACCTACATTCATTTCTAGGATCTTGGAGATAAAAGGAATGTTTGATATTGGCCTACAAGGGATGAGGTTAGGTTTTTTTAATCAATGATTTAATATCTGCTAGTTTAAAACACTGGATTGTGTTAGGAGGTTTTCAACTGGAAAGAATAACTAACTAACTAACTAACTAACTAACTAACTTTTTTTTCTAGTTAAGAAGAATGAAAATGAACAAAGCATGTTAATGCTAATTATACAATATTAATTCAGAAAGATATTCAGCAGCTCGGATGGTACTTCTGTAGACTTTGCGTTATTTAGACACCTTTTAGATTTCATCTCTCATCAACTTTTTGGACTGGCAATAAATCTGTATAATTTGAACATGTCATTAAGTCTAAAATTTGTAGTGAACATGTAATGGGTTTCAAAATAATGATTACTATTTGAGTGTTCACTTGTGTGGGAGTAGAGGATGCTGAGAATGGAGTTAGGTCGAACTGCTGGAAAAGCCAAAAGTAGAAGAAGAATCAGCTGATCTTCACTTTTCTGTAGACTGATGTGTGGCTTCTGCTTGTTTGGGATAAAAACCCGCATCCATGCCAGCTCTGGGATGAGACTGGACACAGCTGCCCTACTATCATGTTCAATTACCCCTTCATTTGACCTTATATTCTCATACAATAGACTGCATATTTCTGAGTGAAAGATTTCTGACTGATATATAACACCTGCCCTTTTCACCTTTCTGGAACTTTTTTATTCTCAGTTCTCTTGTATTCTGTTCTTCTTTTCTTCTTATTGTAATCCCACCATACAACGAGAGCCACAGGGGAGCGGATTTAAGTCTCTGTTCTCCTCAGTTAGTCTACCTCAACTAAGAGGGTTTGTTCTGTCGCGTTTATATCCTTCAAGACATTCACTCCGGTTCCTCCTCCGTGAAGAGCTTACTTTAGGAAAAGTGTGTCTATGATTATCTTCACTTCTTACTAGTGTGCTAGAGCCCTCGGAATACTACTGCAATAATCAGTATTATTTCAGACTACAAAATAGGGCGGCTTTGCTGTTTGCTGATGATGACACACTTATACGGTCTGGATTATAAACACAGAACACACACTTATAGTGCCACAACAGGGGACTGAAAAGGAGGGGCAGAGTCATGAGAGAGAGAGACAGAGAGAGAGAGAGAGAGAGAGGCTCTGATTGCATGTCTGTACTTATGGAAATCAATACTGCATGGTGTAAAAGAAACCGCACAACAAACAAACAAACACACACACAAAAGCCGTACATAAACTTCACGAGCATGTTGTACTGCTGCATGTCTGACTGAGATGGGGATTGAAAAAGAGATAGGGGGAAAAAAAATAGGTTGAACGGAGCCACAGATCAAGGGGTTGCTCAGACAACCTACAGCATAAAGCAAAAAGAGATGAAACGCAAAGTAAGAAGCTCACACTCCGGTTACGTGCCTGAGGTGAGGCTGTAAATAATTGATATGCAGCAGCATTAGCACCGTTAACAGCATTAGCAAAAAAAGCCGGGCCTTCCTTTAAAAAGTATTTCTCGGGGCAGGTTTTTTTTAGCCACTGAAGTTCATATCCTTATCGGTAATTCAAACTAGAAAAAGTGAGGGCACCATGCAGTGAAGGATGTAATGCTCAGTGGTTCTGGGATATTGATTAGAAGGTCACGAGTCTTTGCACGTTTGACCATGACCTTTAACCTTCTTTGTGGCTAGGGCTTTGTCTAATAACCGATTCTGTGTGGGATATATGCAAAGAAAGGCTTGAATATGCAAGGACAAAAAAAAAAAAATTCTTAATTAAGTAACTTTTAGTCTTTAATAACACAAAATTTTTGTTTTGTTTTATTGAGAAATAAGGATATGTTTAATCTGATCTGATCTGAGTCTCTCGGAGTGACTTTGAATGCCAAAAGTGTGACAGCTGGGTTAGTGCATCCCCAAAATGGCAGGACTTGTTAGGTGTTCTTGCTATGCAGTAGATAATACCTACCAAAATTGGTACAAGGAAGATCAACTGGATTGAGAACTGGGGAATGTGGAGGCCAAGTCAAGCCCATGACATGTCATCAGGTCCCCCTTTCATGAAACAATTTTGGTAGGACAAACAAGTCTGACCCATGGAGGCTCCACCTCACAAATTACAGGACTTAAAGAATCTGCTGCTAACGTCTTGTTGGCAGATATCACAGTGCACCATCAGAGGTCTTGTAGAGTCCATACCTTGAAGAGTCGGAGGTGTTTTGGTGGCGAAATGAGAACTACACAGTATTCGACAGGCTGATTATTGAGTGGAAAACAAGAAAACAAATTTGGCTTCCTTTTCTTATACCACGTTTTGGGCTTGGTTTCGGGTCTTTTTGAGATGTAGGATGGCTGAGACCTGTAAAACTGTGGTTAATGACATCACCTCAAACACGGTCGAACAAAGCTTCTGAAAACGCTGCTGTTTGTTAGCAAACAGAAGAATTGAAAACGGTAACGTGTCCAAAGTTGGCTCTGTAGTTTAGATTAGATCTAGTTTAGATTATTTTAATGGTCACACATGCCAACAAAGTAATCTACAAAATGACGACAGCTTCCTATGAACACAGTAATTATGGCTGATCTATTCTGAATTGAGGCTGATGAACCCTCTTCCATTACGCCTCTTTAATCTTTCAACTGTGAGCATAAAGCATCGTCAAGCTTGTGGAACGTCCTGTGGTGGTAAGTGTCTTCCTCTCAATAAAGCTTTTATTTAACAACCATTTTCAAGTGGTTGATATTCAAACTCTTTTGTTGTAGAGATGATAGGCTATCAAAAGATAAGGAGACTCAGTGCTGCACTCACAGTAAGGGGCATAACTCCAGGCTATATTTAGTGGATTTGTATTTCCAATTCACCCTATCACTCATCAGAAAGGGAAGACTATAATGTACGATGCATATAAGTGGCGAGATGCATGAAAACTTTTAACATATGCAAGAAGCCCAACGAGTTACGTGATAAAAAAACAACACTGGTGTTGGGCTGGAATCTGAGCTGTATTCGGGAACTTCTTCCTTTCTTTTCTTTTTATTAGGGCCCTTTTAACTGGAGCCATTTCCACTTTCCACTGACAGAACACATATCAATACCTGAACTCAAGGGTTAGTGTTAGGGTAAGGTGACTAGATTACTATGAAAGGATGAGTAAGATTTGTGTCCACTACGTAGTTGTTGTCGGTTGGCCTGGACCAAATCTAAAGATAAGAACTTCTGAAGAAGAAGACTTTATTTTGTCACATACACATTATAGCACAGTGAAATTATTTCTTCGCATAGCCTAGCTTTGGAGGCTGAGGTCAGAGTGCAGTGTCAGCCAATGATACAGTACAACTGGAGCAGACAGGGATAAGGGCCTTGCTCAAGGGCTCAAGCTGCCATGGTTGAGCCCTTGAGCAAGGCCCTTATCCCTCTCATGTACCCTCAGATTCCTGTTCTTGGTGTACAGGAACCTGTTGTTGCATCTAGGTTTGTGGGAATGTCTGGGCATTCTGGGATGTGTTTCTGCTCATACTGAGCTGATTGAAATTTTCTGATGGTATCGAATGCTGTAATTGTGTGAATATGAAGTGACAGTGATAATTATGAGATTTCCTTACCGTTAGCTGACTTTAGTGTGGTTTGTTATTTTTATTCTGTATTTTGTTGTTGAGCTCTCTGGCTTTAGTTAGCATGCTAATTTAGAATATAATTTCGACATGAAAAGAAATGAACACACAATTGATTATTAAGGGCTATTAGTTCCTATCTTTTCTAATCCTGAGGACAAAGACAGAGAGAGAGAGAGAGAGAATCCATTTCAATGACTGAACACTCTGTATGGTATTGCTGTTAAGAAGATGTAGAAGACAGCTTTACAGATCCACCCATAAATGCTGTAGGCTCGTTAACACTCACACACAGTAAAATTAATTGTTTCCAGTCTTGTCTGATTGCAGGTCCACCTCCTCGACTAAGATCAATGCCCTTTTGAAACGTTGAGACTGCTGATTGGCTGGATTAATTAAGTTATCGATCGGCTCACTCCAATCACTACAATACCTAATAATATATAGAAAGCAACACTCTATAGACACTCAGACCTGTAGATCAGTGTATAAATATGTGTGAGGGTCAGTTGATAGGGTGTGTGTTTGCATCCATGAGCTGCATACTGTGGCACTAAAAAATATCTTATCTCTAAAGTAACACATCACCTTTGGTAGCTTTACTACTTTTATCATTCTGTTCTATCCCATTATAGCCTATTGAACCCTAAAAGGATTGCTAATCTACCTACCTTTAACTCCTTCCTTTAACCTTCCATTGCAACATTTTTCTAATCTAGCTGCAAGTCATCTTGTCCTGCAATCCTACAACCTGCCCATTAGATCCAATCCTTACTAAAATATCCAGAACATCTCAAAAGACCTCCCCCTCTTCACCACTATTACCCCATTACAGCTAGTCATGTACCAACTACTGTACACTCAAGCGAGCAATGGTTATTCCTACATGTATCCCCCTGAAGATCCTACTCCGGATCTCTCAGACATCCGAATCTGACTGATTTTCTCTCTAAAATCCACAATCTACAATCAATTATATTGCTATTGCTAAGATTGGTCGAACCTCGAAGATCATAACCAGTTTAGCTTTAAAGCAACACATTCCACAGAGCCTTCCCTTTTGGCTTTAACTGAGAGTCTACATGCTGCTAGACCTTGACCTTTTAGCAGCATTTGAGAGCGTCAACCACTCGTGTCCATTCTCAGTCTTGTAATTTGTTTTAACACATGGCTTGCATCATACCTGGAAGGTCAGTTAAATCAGGTGACGTGGACGGAATAGTCATCTGCTCCACGCAGACACTCCACTGGTGTCCCACAATGATCAGTACTTGGTCCTCTGCTGTTCCTCCACTATACTCTTTCTCTTGGTGAGGTCATATGGTTAAATGGGGTTTCATGCCACTGCTGTGCAGATAACGCTCAACTCACCTTCTCTCTCCCTTGCATAGACACTTCTGTTTCTTCTAGGTGTTCATCTTCTGGTCAGGATTGTGTGATCTCCCTGGACATCTCTCTGATCTCACCTTAGATAACTGCTTGGGGTAACCATGGACAATCTGTCCTTTTCCTGTCATGTTGCTAATCTGAGCACCGACTTGTTGCATGATTTGTTTCCAACCTTCCTAAGTTCTCCCACACAACCCTTGACAATCCTCCTCCATGCTACAGCTACTGGCTCCCTGTAGCTCTAGAATCAGATTTAAACACTGATGCTTACCTTCTTTGTTCAAGACTTAATGAACTAGTATCAGGATGTGTTTAATGTAAGCTGGCATCGTACTAATATTTTGTGTACTATTCGGACGTATTACAGGAGAATGCTGGTTTGCGCTGTAGATGGAGACTGGGTGATTCCACAAGCATGGTGATATTTAGCTCTCTAAAAAAACATGAATCAATTAGTCAGCCACGAAATGCATTGACTCATCATGTTATTTTCAATCAATTTTTTTGTTGGTGTTTACCTTTGTTTACAATTGGTGCCATAATTGTTCAAATGAAAGCTAATTGTGGATCAACAACTTTTACTATCCATTTAAAGATTGTCCACTGACACATTTATTATTGTAATTAATTAATGATATGCCTACACTCAAACCAAAACCTACTATAAACACACACACACGCACACACACTTGATGATATTGTTTCAGCATCTGCAACATTATGACAACAGCAGCTGTTACAAAGTTATTTCTGGAATTTATGCTGTTGTGATTATTAGCAAATTCCCTTGTTAAAAAGCTTGTTATTTTCCAGACCTCATTAGTGATAATTACACAGCTATCAGTCAAACCGAGTGAAATTTATTTCTCTATTTCATTTCAAGATCAATATTAAATTCATTTTTATTATAATGGCATTGTACCAGGCATATCACATTTTATTATACAGCCTAACAAAGATAATTGTATTATACCAAAGGGGTGTGTGTGTGTGTGTGTGTGTGTGTGTTTAGCCCCTCTGTGCTAATAAAATGTCAGAGTAATAATAAAAATACATGACAATATGGTGATGGTAAAGCCATTTAGATGAACATCACAAAAAAAGTTTCCATTATTAAAGATTTTTATTAAAAATAATATAAAGAGAAACAAAGACCGATATTTGAGGTAGTGAAGTTAAGGTTAGAGTTAATGGGTTAAGGGGTTAAGTGTATCTATTTTTATGCCAAAAAAATTGCCTTACCAAAGCAGCAATGCAGTGTGTGTGTGTGTGTACAGTATGTGTGTGTATTAGATTAGCATGAGCTTTATCTTCTTCAATTAGTCTGCTCTCAGTTCCCTTCTGAAACAGGTGTGTGTGCTATAAAAACTGGAAGATGTTTAATGAAAGAAAATACTGAAATACTGAATAAAAAAATGAAAATGATCTCATTCAACCTTTACTACATCAGCCTCTGAATAATAATAACAATAGCAACATTATCAATATAATAATTTTTGTTTTTGTTTTGATTTTGTAATACTGTCTTTGTGAGGACTTTCCGATACCTTAATTGTTCATGAAACTAATACATGCAATGCTACACTTAATCACATCTAAGTGCTTAGACTTGTGTTTCAAAACGTCGGGTGGTTCAACAAGCGTTAGCATGCTAACAACAGGACTGAATTTCTTTCAAGTGCACTCACTCAGATGTTTACCTGCATGAAAGAGAAATTTGAATTGTGTGTATGTCTGTATAAAAAAAGACTAGCAAGAAGTCATATCTAAATACAAACAAAAGTTTCTTGGACATTGTTTTGAGCTATTATTTCTACATCATTTTAACTGTCCATATTATTTGTAATTGTGAGAATCGAATTGACCTATTGCACCTATTTTTGTTTTTTTCAAGCAGTCAAATGTCACTATAAGGACAAAATTATTCCTATTCCAATGAGATATTCATATGCTTCTGGAGATATTTGATCACCAAACTATTAAAAAATAGTTCTAGTTGGGTATCATATCTCCACTGTCTTGTAGGCATTACAAGGCACTGCATTTAGGAAGATATGCGCGTATTTCATTTTAATTAATTAAACCGCTGTTTGGCACGACACTGTGTGCGCATGCGTTAGATTCATGCGTTTGCGCGTGCGTTACCGACCAGGTGTAGTGATTATGCTTGTATCTTTGAGTGGTATACTGAGCGTATGTAGGCGAGGGTAGGCGACAAAAATTGTAAACAGCTGTGATGGACTCGGTGAGTAAATGTTACTGTACTTTTTTCTGGTAAGTTTATATGTATAGTAGTTGGGAATAACAATACGTAATTGTTAGTTGGGAATTAAACAATTACGACGTCAGGTGTGTTCAAGTAATTTTGGGCGAAGTAAGCTGGAGGTGTAGCTTCTCTTAATTAACTACATAAATGCAGCAAGTTTTTCTTTACAAAAATGTACATATCGAAAATGAAGAACAAAATACGCATTCAGTGTGTTCAGCTGTTTTTTTGTTTGTTTTTCATCAATTCATGAAGCCGTTAAATTTATCGTTACATATTATATAGTAATTGTATAATGCTGTCGTCCTTTGCAGTTAGTTAGCTTGTTTTATTATTTATTTATATAAATAGTCTAAAGTCTAAAATCAGTTTCTGAGCCAAGTAAATATTTAATTTAAATTTTTTAAATTACTCGTAATTTCGACATAATAGAACACCTGTTATTCTTTTTTTGGCAAATCCTTTGAGTGTCTATCTGTAAGTAGCCATATTTGGCAAAACTTATTAAACAGGATCAGTGTTGTTGATGTTAAAGTAGATTATTCTGGAGCAACTTTTATTTATATATGGCGTGTTTACAGGATGAACCCACCAGTGGAATGGGATCTTCGCTCGCGCCAATGTGGAACACCATCAGGAGCATCGTCGGAGTCAGCAGAACTGTACTTCTAACACCACATAGGTAGGTTGTGTCAAACTGCCATATATATGGACACATTTACAGTAGTGGTGTCGGTCTATTAAATGAGCTACGTTGAAGTAATTATTCATTAGCAAGATTAAAACCTGATGCGTAATCATGTCTCCTTTTAAAAGATCTAGAGGTTTCATAGGGAATGCTTATGCAGTCTTTTATGCAACATTTTTTTGTGTCACTTTGAAAGACAAAGGTGCTACAAGCCTAGCAGCTCTGCTCTCATTCCCCCATTCTGTATGCTGAGTTATGAGTGTTGTGGGCAGGGCACGAGGATGTGGAAAGTGATGTGGGTGGAGCCTGATAATGTGGAGAGTGATGAGAGAAGAGTGGGCGGCGCTTCAGCCTGTAAAGAGTGATGTGAGAGTGATGTGGGTGGGGCAGGATGATGTGGAGAGTGGGTTGGAATGTGTGCATATTAAAAGTGATGTGAGAGTGATGTGGGTGGAGCAGGTGTATGAGGAGTGTGATGATAGAAAAGTGGGTGGAGCCTTAGCACGTAAAGAGTGATGTTGACAGAGCATGAGGATGTGAAGAGTGATTTGAGGGAAGAGTGAATGGAGCACAACGGTGGCAAGAACATGAGTGTTGAGAGAAATAAGGGTGGAAACAAGGTGGATGTACCAGCAGGTTTTGCATAATCTAGTGAATTCTGTTAAAACTAAGTCAAGTCGAGACTTTCTCTTCAAGTTTCCAAACACCTTTTTCCACCTGCTTTGACACTGGTGGTGGGGTCACTTTCACCCTCCAGCTATCCTGCACCTTCCATGTCACTCATGATGTGCACATCCTGGAGTCCACGCTGGCGTTTGAACCAGTGACCTATCAACCCAGTGGTCATGCTCATGCACAGGAACGTGTACTAGCACACAGTTTTATAGACCTTTTCACCTTTGTATAATTAACCCTGACCTACAGCTAAAGCAAAGACATACAGATGAGACCTGGGGACCACACACCCACCCACACACACACACACACACACACCAAAGCCTGGGGCAGTAACCTCTACATCTCTGCAGGACAGGCAGTGCTGTTGCTTATTGGATTTTTTTTTTGTCTTAATAAACGTCTCAGAGAGAGAGAGAGATGGTGAAGTGTTTAGGGCAAGAGGAGTTGGTCATGGTTCAGAGCTCATCAGTTCCATGTTGATTTGTCTGAGTTAGAGGAAGTGAGAGCATTGCTGACCAGTACACGCTGACTCAATGACTGAGCCGATCTAAAGGATCTAAATCTTCATTCAGATTTCTGCAGGTGCGCTTCTCATGGAAGCTGTTAATATCAGGGCTAAATAATGAACAGCGCTAACTCAAATGTTTTCCAAAGTGTATTAATATATGCAATATAAAGTATGCATGATATGCTGATAAATGAAGAGATGGAAGACGAGTGAATGTGTGGAATGTGAGTCGTGGCCTAAAGTGTCTTTAACATTACAGGCGTGCACAAACTTGCATCGTAACACTGCGGCTTCAGCAAACTGCCCTTATGCCATGTTGTTTTGATGTCAGTCTCTCTCTCTCTCTCTCTCTGTCTGTGTATTAGCCTGGGAGAATCCTATCCAATGTAAAAAATGCATATCAGTAACTGTGGCCTTCCCTCAATTGAGATGTGTTACTCTTTGGCACATAATGTAACCAGGAGTGTGGAAGTATTTTCTGAACATGTTTCAAAGGAATCTGTATCACTGTTTGTCCATTGACAAATGTATTTCCCTTGTCTTATGAGGTATGACCCTGTCATATCAAGATAGCAGGTACCCCATCTGCTGTTTCACTTCCTGGGCTTCACATATGAAAATTCAAATGTAATTCACCTGATGTCTGTGTTTCCAATGCCTCACACAGAAACCTGTCAGTCAGTGTTGGGCCGGGAGTGTTTGGGTGTGTTTATATTTGGGAGAGATGTCTGTCACAGTCGACAGCCAAGACCAAGCGATTTGCATTTTCATTTGAATTAAAGTCAGTCTATACGTCCACAAATAGAAGACGGCACTTCGAGTTCAATTTGTCATTTCTTTTTGAAAATGGACCAGAAAATACTTGCCTATAGAAATCAACTTTTACATCAAAAGATGAAACTAGAGAGATGTATCTTCATTAATCCCCTGTAAGTTAAATACAAGTTGATGCAGCAATTCAAAGAAGTGGAGTAATATCAAAGAATCTCGTCAAAGAAAGCTTTAAAGATGTCTAGAAATAAACATAAATTAGTGTGTAGACACATACACACACTATACATATGCAATATCCAAAGAAGGGAAAATTGCATTTTGAGATTTCCTTTTTTAACACCCAGTTTCTGTTTACAAACTAAAAGGACTAAGCTTATGCTTTTCTATGTAGTTTCTGTACATAACTTTGATCACCGTGTAACATTAGTACACTAACAGGATGATAGACCTCTTTAGGCAGACTGACTGTTTTTACCACTGTGTTAAAACCATAATGCTGTCATAGCAGAGCACCACACAAATATTTACCCCAAAGTACCCTGACTCATTTACCCCACAGTACCCTGACTCCTCTACTCCACAGTACCCTGACTCCTCTACTCCACAGTACAACGACTCTACTCCACAGTATCCTGACTCCTCTACTCCACAGTACCCTGTCTCCTCTACTCCACAGTACCCTGTCTCCTCTACTCCACAGTACCCTGTCTCCTCTACTCCACAGTAC
>JAOTRN010018315.1:5000-11889 GCA_028566695.1 Bagroides melapterus | reverse complement strand
ATTCAGTATCTGCTGCATTTGATTCAGTATCTGCTACATTTGATTCAGTATCTGCTGCATTTGATTCAGTATCTGCTGTAAGTACAACCTGCAGTTCTTCAATGAATACAAAGTCCACTTGTACCGTTGCAAATTGCTGTGGCATAAGAGGTGAAAAAAACACTTTGGGGCAGATTCTTAAAGAGAAATAAATAAAACTTCAGCATGCTAACACTGACTCAGCTTCATCACACCACCCCACATGGGCTGATTATTTTCCTCGACCAGCCCAGACACAGTGTGTTATATCAGCCTGCACCGTCACTCCTCTGAGTTCAGGAATACGATACATCGTGTGTGTGTGTGTGTGTGTGTGTGTGTGAATGTTAGGCCTTATCAGGAACACACAGGTCTTACTCTAGGCCACAGTGTTGTTTAATGAGACTCGGGTGGTGTTGAGTGACAGCTGTGTCACAGCAGATACACCTTATCACAGCAGATTAGCCGTAATATTACTGTACTGTACTGTAATAACACACTGGGTACAAGCGTTGATCTGTAATAACCCTGACTAGTCACCCTCATGGGTTAAAATAAACACCAGCATGGCTTCACTTCAGTGTGTTTTGTGATCAACACACAGCGACGACTTCACATCAAATGAGGCAGAGATGTTAATATATTATAGCCTGAAGGTGTATAAAAGTCTCACGCCATGTGATCTGTCTGTTCTGAATATGCTGATACGGGATCATATTCTGTGTGTGTGCGTGTTTGTGTGTGTGTGTGTGTGTGTATGTGTGTGTGTGTGTGTGTATGTCATTATAAAGGCGTCATGTCGTTGTCCTTCAGAAATTAGCTAAAGGCTTTAAAACCTCACTAATTTTTTTAAAGAAACGAATGAATCCGTATCTCACAAACTCACCCGAGCTCTACAACATCTGCTTCCTGTTTCCTGTCAATCACTCGGAGTAAAACACCACATTTTTCTTCAGTGCTTTTGCTTGTGAAAGATTTCTGAAAAGTTCTCCTGTTTTTCTCTCTCCATGTTGATCGTTTTTTTGTTGTTGTTTTTTTAATGTCACACGTTCATTCGCACGTTCATTTGACCCTCACCAGATTGACTCCACCTTTGCCAGGTGATTTGGATAATTATTACTTATTTGACTTACATCTTCATGACTCTGAAGTCAGTGACCAGACTTCACTTTGAGGTCAGGAGTCTGATCTCACTGGGTCTGATCCTGACGTCAGCTGGTACAGTACCAACGCCACTCGATTCACTAACTAATAGGTTTGATTGATCTCCTGCTTTAGTTTCAGTACTCAGTACATTTGATTCAGCACCCAGTTAATGTTAATATCATTTAATTTAAGTTCTACAGGTATAATTCTAATTCGTTTTTGGTTATTTTATTATTGGTTCTATTTAGTTATGATGTATTGGTTCGACTCGTTTTTGCTTCTCCTGTTGCCTGACGTGGTTTATTACTTTAATACACTACACATATTATTTTCATTCTGGTTCTGTTACTGTTTTTTTTGTGAGAAGTTCAAACTATTATATTAGTATTTATTAGTATATTAAGATTGGCTCATAACTTTAAAAATTCCCTCCTCAGTCCAGTCCTCTCGCTCTTCTGTCTCATTCCTTTAAGGTCAGGACGCTAATAATTTTGCCGTCTGTCTCTGACGCTCCACGTCAGGCAGAGAGAAAGGTCTGTCTAAAGGACTAAAGCTCTAACAGGAAGGATGGATAATCTGCACATTATGTAAGATGAGGATTGATGTTCACAGCGTCTCGTCTTGCCAGCACTTTTCTTCCTCTTTTTCTACTCCCAGTGTCTCTGGAACACAGATTAATGAGACGCCAGAGATGGAAAGAAAATAAGATAAAAGCCTGGCACTGGAATATCTGTGTGTGTGTGTGTGTGTGTGCCCATGTTGTGCTCGTCCATTGATCTGCACAGAACACGTCTAAGCCATGAAACTTATTTACTGAGTAGACAGTTTATAAAGTTGTGTTTATCAGACGGCTCCTTGTGGTGAAATATCTGTTGAAGTTTTTCTTCACCTGCAACAAAAACTTTTTATTCTCAACAAAAATAATCCAGTTTATCAGGAATATAGAAATATGAGCCAGAATAGAAAATAATCTACATGGACACATCGAGTTCTAAACTGATTCAGATACGAGAGACTGCTGAGGGAACAACTGGGTAGAGCTTGAATAAAGGAATAATAATAATAATAATAATAATAATAATAATAATAATAATAATAATAATAATAATAATAATATTTGACTTAAAGGCACCATTCAAGTCACTCAAAGTCACCAAATAAATTCAATTAGATACAAAAAAAAAAAAAAAAAAAAAAAAAAACCCAGATTTTAACATGAAACATAAAGGAGATTAAAGTTCAGCCTAAGATCATGATGGAGAAAAGTTTCTGAACAGATTTTGTGTTGTGTTCAATGTGTTCAGTGTGTCTGTGTTACAGATGTTTCCCGGGAGAGAATTCCAGAGACGAGGAGCGGTGTGACTAAAGGCTCTAGTGCCCATGGTGCTTAAACGGACAGAGGGTGTGATGAGGAGCCTTGATGAAGACGTGCGGAAAATACGTGTGGGAGAACAGACCTGTAGAAGATCTGAGAGGTCTGGTGGAGCAAAAGTGATGAAGAGCTTTAAAGTGGAGAAGAAGAATCTTATGATCAATGTGGTGTTTAATAGGGAGTCAGTGGAGCTGTTGAAGAGACGGAGTAATGTGATGCATGATGGGAGTTTGGGTTATGATACAAGCAGCAGAGTTCTGAATAAGTTGAAGTTTGCGTAGAAGTTTTTGTGGTAATCCGGGTGAGAGGGAATTACAGGAATTCCTCACGTGTCACTCCACAGTGGTGTTAATATGAAGCTCAGATGAAAGTAGACACGCAGGACTTTATTAAGAGAGTCAAATACGAGAGACTGCTGTGGTAGCCTAGTGCTAGTAGTGGTAGTAGTAGCCTAGTCTAGCCAAGAGGTGGGATGTGGTAGCCTAGTGGTTAAGGTGTTGGTTTCCTGATCGGAAGGTTGAGAGTTCAAATCCCTGCTCCACCAAGGTACCACTGCTGGGGCTCCTGAGCAAGGCCCTTAACTCTCAATTGTATAAAAAAAGAAAATGAGATATAAATGTAAGTTGCTCTGGATAAGGGTGTCTGCTAAAATGCTATAAATGTAAAAAAATTAAGTATAAATTTGTAGAGTTTCATCAGTGTTTGTTTTTCTAGAGCTAATAGATTCAGAGAAAAAGTTTTTCCACACAGATGTTTGTATCTTCAGAGAAACTGTTGATCTCAAACTCATTTCTGCTGTCTGAGATATGAGAAGTGTTTGTTCATCTAAAAATCAGCTCAGATTTGATCTTCAACGCTAAAATTCACTGTCAGATTATCAACAGAGGGAAAAACGTGTGTGTATGTGTGTGTGTGTTGTTTATAGTCTGTTCTGTTCTGTATGATTATTAAAATAAGCTCATCTTCTCATCTCCCCACACTGACCACTGATCTGACCCCCTAAAGTTCCTGAGGTTCCTGTGTGTCCACTTTATCAGTTTCTCTCAGGGGATGTAGTTATCGTTGTCCTGGTTTTCTTCAACACTTGACTGATTTGTAACTGGTGAGATTATTTGTGCACACCAGGTGCTCCGACAGTGCTGGAAATACCAGAGTCGGCAACTTAGCAACGAGCAGAACACAAGAAAGTGTTGCTAAAGTGACCGCTGAGCTGAGACCTTTGAATTAAAAAAAACCAAAAAACAACCTTTTACTCGAGAACTGCTCCAAGTTCATGGAGAACCATCTGGAATCCCATCTGCATCATCCCACAGAGTCTGTGTGCGGAACACTAATGAGTGTTTATTAAAGTATAATAATTATTGTTGCTTAAAGTCTCACTACCTAAAACAGTTCCTAGAGGATGACAATTTATATTTCTGATCAGTATACTTGAAGAACCCTTGAAGAACCCTTGAAAAACCCTTATTTGTTCCAAGTATCTATCTGAATGTTAGACACCTGACAGGTTCTAGCTCTAAAGATGAAAATAATGCGGAATCATTTGGATTTTCCCAGTTAACAAATGTTGAGGGATCTCAGAGGGTTCTTCAGTAAGTAAGTAAACGTTCTTTGCTTCCAGAAAAGCTATTTTTGTTCTTCTTCTCTTTCTTCTTCTTCTTCTTCTTCTTCAACTTTCAGCTATCACTGTTATGGGTCTATACAGTGAATCATCAGTTTCCATCTAACTCTATCCTCATCATCTTCTACTCTCACAACAATGAACTTCATGTCCTCTTTAACAAATCCATATATCTCCTCTTTGGTCTTCCTCTCGTCCTCTTACCTGCAGCTCCATCTCCAACATCCTTCTACAATATAACTCCTCTTTCTCCTCTCTACATGTCCAAACCATCTCAATCTTTCTCTCTGACCTCGTCCTCATAACACACAACCTGATCTGTCTCTCTGATCTGCTCCTTCCTGATCCTGTCCATCCTCATCACTCCTAAAGAGAACCTCAACATCCTCATCTCTCATACCTTCATCTCTGCCCAAAGAGATGCCCAAGAAAATATGAGTAGTCGGTACTTGTGGAACCCACAGGACAAAAGGTGTACGTGGTTCCAACCCCTACCAGTGCAGAATCCCATCATTCACACACTACAGACCATTTCCAGATACCAGTCAGGATCCAAAACATGTCCAGTCTTTGGAGTTAAGAAGGAACCTTGAGAACCTGGAATAAACCTTCAACCCCAGGGTGAAGACTAAAATAAGACCCCCCCAACTCTGGAGGTCTGAGGCAAACACGCTAACCACTATGCTTCCATGCCCCGATTAGCACATACACGTGAGTGCAAAAGTTTGTATCCCCTTCCCTCTGTTCTTACAAGCCCATGTACAAGGAAGAGAGAGGAGCCCTGTCCTCTGAGTGTGAAGCAGCTTCACGTGTCTTGGAGGAATCAGGAGTCACCTTCTCAGGCCTGTAGCTGCTGTGTGAAACAGGAGAGCTGGCTTCAACTTGCTGGAACATTAGGTTTCAACCTAGAACGTTAGAACTGAGGCAGTTAAATAGTGACGTAACCCAGCAGTGACTCGGCTCGCTTGTTTATTGTATGTTTTATCCTTCAGGTCTCTGGAGCAACAATCAAACAGAGGCAGAAAGTATCTGGCTTTAGAGTCAGAAAACAACAAACCTTTACTCAATAGGTTACAGGTGTTTGAACAAAGAGATTTTATCATGCAGACAACGTGAGCGTCTTCTGTCTCCTGCTCTGAGGACGTTTATTCTTGGGCAGGAAAACAAATTAAATGCCACGTTTCCCGGATGTGTGTCAAATCGGTGCAAACAAGCAGAACCAGAAGCACAAGATGACAAGCCTCCTGTAATGTATGTGTTTAAAACATCTCAGCTGTTCTTCAGAATAATAACAGAGTCATTTTTGTCCCTGATACAGAGAACCTTCCAGCATGTGCATGTGCATCTCTGAACTCTTCTGCAAGACACAAAACACCGGCTATCATCAAGCTAACCATGGAGAGCTTGTTCATTTTTATATTTGTAGCTGTGGATTAGATGTGAAGATAAAACAAACAAGGTTCGTCTTCATCACAAACCTTCTGAAATGCAGTTACTGAACAGAGAAATTCATCAGAGTCAGAAGTTTAGAAGATCAGTAGATCAGAAGACCAGAAGATCCTTGGCTCAGAGGATAAGTAGATGGGTAGGTTAGAGGATTAGTAGTTGAGTAAACCAGAGGATCAGAAGATCAGTAAATCACTAGATCAGAAGATCAGTAGGTCAATACACCAGCTGATCAGTAAATCAGTAGATCAGAAGATTGGTAGATCTCTTGGTTAGGGTATTAGTATATGAGTAAACCAGAGGATCAGAAGATCAAAAGATCTGTAGATCAGTAGATTGAAGATTGATAGATCAGAAGATCAGCAGGTCAGAAGATCAGTATATTGGTAGATCAGTAAATCAAAACATCATGAGATCAGTAGTTCCATAGGTCAGTAGATCAATTGATTGGTAGATTATTAGATCAGAAGATCAGTGGATGAGTAGATCAGAAGATCAGTAGATCATTAGATCAGAAGATCAGACAATCAGTAGATCAGACAATCAGTAGATAAGTAGATCAGTAGATCAGATGATCAGTAGAGCAGAAGATCATTAGATCATTAGATCAGTAGATTATTAGATCATTAGATCAGTAGCTTCCAGATTTTCATTGTTATAATCATTGTTTCTAAATGTGAACTCAGTTCTTTGTGTCTGGAGATAACATCTGTGTCTCAGATTAGAAAACAGTAAATGTTTTATGTCTTAGAGAAACATCTGTTCTACACACAGAGACCTGCACAGACAAGAGGCAAAAAAACACTATATATAGGGCACAATGTTTTGACTGCAGCTTTTGTTCCCACATTTGTACTGCTGCCATAATCCTATTTTCACATCCACATTCTGCTGTGAATGTCACAGTAACACACACACACACACACACACACAGAGAGAGAGGAACAGAACATGAAGTTGTAAAGAACTGCACACACACACACACACACACACACACAGAGAGAGAGGAACAGAACATGAAGTTGTAAAGAACTGCACACACACACACATACACAGACACAGACATACACACAGACACACACACACAGACACACACACACACCTCTTTATAGTGATTTATGTCTCGTACAAGTACGAGGGATTGAAGGAACAGACGCAGACACAGAATGACGCAAGTGTTGTCCAGAGCACCACATGAAGTGACCAGAATAACTACATATTGAAACCATCCAGAATGAACAGTGTGTGTGTGTGTGTGTGTGTGTGTGTGTGTGTGTGTGTGTGTG
>JAOTRN010018315.1:0-2500 GCA_028566695.1 Bagroides melapterus | reverse complement strand
TGTGTGTGTGTGTGTGTGTGTGTGTGTGTGTGTGTGTGTGTGTGTGTGTGTGTGTGTAAATCCTCTCAGTCTCACAGCTACAAAGCTCAATCACAGCTAAAAAACAATCCACTGGAATTTTCCACAGCAGAGGTTCATTCTGTAAATCTGGATTTTAATCCACACACTGGAAGTTTCCCATCTGGGAATTCCCACCAGACGAAGTCAAACAAACATAAAAGAGTTGGGATGAAATCCGGAGGATGGCGTTATTGATTATTTATTATTCATTCCATCACAATATTAAACACACATTTCTCCACTGAATATCAGATGATTGCAGTAAATAAAGACGTGTGTGTGATTTACACGTGTGTGTGATTTACACTTTTTTTTTTACTCATCATTATAAATCTCCACCAATCAGCTCGACTGACTGAAGTCTGACACCATCATCAGGAGGAAAAAAGTCACGTTATAAACAAACCCACACAGTCACATCACTGAGCTTTCACACTCTTTCACACACACACACACACACACGGTGCTGTTTTGTGGATGAATCTGAATCTGTGTAAGAGTGTGTTATTCGTGTAAACACGGCGAGTTTCCTGTTCGGAGTGATGATGTTTAACGTCCCGACATGTAGCCACTTGCTCACAAACTCCTTTTTCATGACAGGACGAGTGACACTACACCACACACACACACACACACACACTTTACTGAGTGTTTCATGTCGTGGACTATAAGCTCGTGTTGAACACACACCGGATCGCTGATTCCGGGACGTCGGAACAGGAAGCTCGAGGGTTTAAGTCTCGTTCCTGCTTCCTGCAGCAGTCTGTTAGATGGATCCAGACTTCTCTGGACTCGTCCACGATCTCAGCGGATCATTTCAGAGCACGTTACACTACAACTGCACTTCAACTGGACTTCTACAACTGCAAACATCTGGACTTTAAATGTTGCGGCAGCAATGTAGAGTGTAATAACGTTTCTTTTAAAAAGCCCTCGTCTGGATCTGCAGGCGTTTCTGAAGCGAACCAGGAAACTCCTTCAACTACAAATAACACAGTATTTATTTATTAACAGCTTTTAATTGATATTTATAACTTAATTAACTATCAGAATATCTTAATGCATTAGTAGTATTTGTTTTAGATTTTTTTTTAAATAATTTACTAATTAATAAAATTATTTATTTGCTTTGAATTTATTTGTAGCAATATTTTTTATTTGATAAAATTGTTTTTCCTTTTAATTTTTTGTTTTGGCTAATTAATTTCATTATTATTATTATTATTATTATTATTATTATTATTATTATTATTATTATTATTATTATTATTGTTGTTGTTGTTGTTGTTGTTCAGTGTCACTTGTCACTCAGATGTTCTCTGAGGAACTGGTTAGTTGGCATTCAGGAAGTTAGATCACAGAAACGTTGGGTCACGCTGAGTGAAGAGGAAGCTGAATGAAGGGGTGTGTGTGTGTGTGTGTGTGTGTGAGAGAGAGAGAGAGAGAGACTTTGGTGTGTTTGTCGCTGTCAGAGCTTCTGTTCTGGAGAATCAGCTGGAGTACAGCAGCGGCGGCAGCAGGATGGCAAGCCACTGCAGCCGAGACGTTCAGGAGGAACATGAGGAGAACATACACCAGGACCGTGTGTGTACGTGGAGCGAGAGCTACTCCGAATGCTCCGACTGCTGCTGCTGCACCTTTGAGGAGTCTGTAAATGCTTTACTGAGTGTTTGAGAGCACTGAGATGGAACATCTGTAAATACCTTTGTCTACTTCAATAACAAATATAGCTGCAAGCAGCGATGACGGGCCCAAGCCCATGTGCCATCACCGCCCGGGTGCACCAGAGAACATGTCCATGTACTGAGCTTTGCATTCAATCACTTATGCAACGAACTGATGCCTAAATGGTTTGGGGGTAAAGATTATTTACATGAAACCAGTCTCATATATTTTTATCAACATGACAACTAACTGGTAATGTAGGAAACAGCAGAAATAGAATAGAAGTGAGAATTCTCATTCTAAATTACAGCCTACAGTACAGGCAGTTATTAAACTACAGTTGTATACAGAAGTTATTAGCTACTAAAATAAATAAATAAATAAATAAATAAATAATCCGACGGAAAACAAGAGGGCCCTGAGCACTGCAGTTAATTACACACCAAACTCACGTCACATTTTCTATTGTCACATTTACTCCTGCTGTTTGTGAAGTCAAAACTTTATAAAGAACAATATTTATTTTCTCTCTGAACTGCTTTTACATGACTCTGTGTGCGTGTGTGTGTGCGTGTGTGTGTGTGTGTGTGTGTTTGTGTGTGTGTGTGTTTGTGTGTGTGTGTGTGTGTATGTGTGTGTGTGTGTTTGTGTGTGTGTGTGTGTATGTGTGTGTGTGCATGTGTGCGTGCGTGTGTGTGTGTGTTTGTGTGTGTGTATGTGTGTGTGTGTGAATGTGTGCGTGCGTGTGTTTGTGTGTGTGTGTGTGTGTGTTTGT
>JAOTRN010018314.1:0-11889 GCA_028566695.1 Bagroides melapterus | reverse complement strand
ATTTTATGACAAATTTATTCAGAAAACCATGAAATTCCAAAAGGTTCACATACTTTTTCTTGCCACTGTATATAAATGTAAATGAGCAGGAGGATCCATATGCCTGTAATGGCTTTAATCTAAGGCCATTACAAACATGGTGTCAGGATTGTGCGTTATGTCAAAGCTTTTTACCTATTTTTGTGCCTGGCTGTGCCCAGGCTGCTTGTATGCTTTTTTATGATTGTATGTGAAACATCCCTGAAAGTGCTACAAAAAAATATATATATATACAGGTGGGTTGTTTATTGTCACCCTTAACATGTGCTTTGAATAATAATTCTTCTGTGATAATCATCTGGATAAAGCATAATAATAACAAAAGAACAATATATAAAAATCATTATGTAGAGAATTACTTACAATATTTATGTTTTGTGCTCATGGCTTCAATTCAGTATTTATTTATTTATTTATTTATTTATTTATTCATTCATTATATGCACTTGTGTAATCAGAAGTGTATATATTACAAAATATTTAAATTTCAGACTTGCACTGGCAACAATACAAACATTAAAACTACACATTTGCAAGAAAGTTTTCAAGACATTTACTCAGAACATGCCAGAATGACTTGCTGATACATTCTAACCTATAAATTTAGATAGACTTTCAGCATATACATGGCTGACTAACTACACCAGGTTACGTATGAACCTGGTTCCCTGAGAGGGGAACAAGACGCTGCGTTGAGTTGACACTATGGGAATGCTTCTTTGAGGAAGTTGTGTCTGAAGCTCTGTGTGCACACGTGGCAATTTAAAGGCTCGGAAAGGGCAAGTGTTGACAATCAGGATAACTACGTGCCACTAAGTCCATAAAAAGGCATTTATGTTTATACACGCCAATTTAAAGGCTCGGAAAGGACTGGTGGTGACAATTAGGATAACTATGTGCCATTAAGTCCATAAAAAGTCATTTATGTCACAGCGCCTCGTTCCCTTCTCAGGGAACTGGGTTACATATGTAACCTGGTGTAGTTCCCTTTTGAGGGAACTCGACGCTGCACTGAGTTGGGGACGTCATTACCCATGCCACCATGCACCTGTTGATGACTGTGCCAGAGGCCATGAGAGAGCATGCACAGACTTGGAACAAATCATCAGTAGCCCTGGAGGACCTGGGACACCGGGGTGGGGTCAAGATCCAGGCTGTAAAACCTGATAAATGTGTGCAGAGGGGACCAGCCTGCTCAAGTACAAATATCTTCGAGGGGGACACCCCTGGCTAAGGCACTGGACGAGGAGATACCCCTAGTGGAGTGAGCACTGAAAGCAAGAGACCAGAGGATGACAGGTTCCTGGCTTGCAGCAATGGCGGCCATGTACACCTTCAGAGTTGATGGGGACAAGCCCAGAGAGATGTGAAACTCCAGCACTGTACCGACCGGGTAGTGAACTGGATCCTGATTGTGCTCATCGCACCAGAGGCAGAAAAGCCTCCACTTCAAAGCATAAAGCTTCCTTGTGAAGGGAGCCCTAACATTCGGCAGAGTCTCTGATACCTCAGATTAGAGGCCAGCCTCTAGGAACTGGTGCCGAGACCAAGAGCTTCCACATCTTGGGGTGGGGGTGTAGGATTGCCTCCTGCACCTGAGAGAGGAGATCCTTCCTGACGGGAACCTACCAAGAAGTGCCGTCTGGGGGGGACTAGGTCTGTGAACCAGACCCAAGCGGGCCAACGAGGAGCCACTAAGAGAAGGCTGACTCGGTTGTGGCGCACACTGGCTAAGACTTGTGGGAGCAGAGCTAACGGGGAAAAGGTGTACAAATGGAGCCTCGGTCATGTCTGTACCAGAGCATCCATGCCCAGAGGGGCTGGATAATGGAGGGAGAACCATAGGTGACAGTGGGTCGATTCCTTGTAGTTGAACAGATCCACTTCTGCCAAGGCGAAAATCTGCCAAATGAGCTCCACCAGTGGTGGAAAAGCCACTCCCCGGGCCTCAGCACAAGCCTTGACAGGAAGTATGCCTCCCGATTTACATGCCCTGGGATGAAAATTGCTCTCAGTGAGAGAAATGTGGTCTCTGCCCAGAGCAGAATCTGCTGCGGCAACCTGAACTGGGGGTGCGAACGCAGACCGCCCTGATGATTGACATGGCAGGCCTTGAGGCGTGGAAGAAAGTGTTTCAATGCCAGAAACACGGCCCTCATTTCCAGGCAATTTATTTGCCTTGAGAGATAGGGGCCCTCCCATAGACCCTGGGCAGGGCAGTCATCCAAGGTCGCTCACCAGCCCGAAAGTGAGGCGTCCATTCAAAGAGTCTTGCGACGGTGACACGCCCCTAGAGTGGGAGCCAAGGCCAGGAACCGGGGTCTCTTCCATATTAGAAGGGTACAAAGCCCACGGTGTGTAACCCTTATAGACTTGAGGGGATGTCTGTGAGGATGAAAGCCCGCACCCCTGAGCCAGAGCTGGAACGGCCTCATGTGAAGCAAACCCAAAGGAATAACGTTGGCAGCTGCTGCCATGAGGCCGAACACTCTATGCCTCGGCGACAGAGAGGCTTCGGCCTAGCCGAATAGCTTTCAGCGCTGACAGGATGGAGGCCATCCGAGTGGGAGACAGACACGCTCGCATCCTGGTGGAGTCCCAAACTACCCCAGACAGGTGGTTCTCTGGGTAGGAGTAAGCGCACACTTCTCTGGGTTCAACCTGAGGTTCAATGACCTCATATGGGTAAGCACAGCATCTTGACGACTGGCTGCCATAGCCTTCGACTGAGCCAGAATGAGCCAGTCTTCCAGATAGTTCATTATATGGATGCCCTGGAGATGCAGTGGTGCCAGGGCAGAATCCATGCACTTTCTGAATGTATGTGGTGAATGCAATACTGGCAGGCTTCGTAACCGAAAGCAAACCTGAGGAACTTCCTGTGCTCTGCCAAAATGCTTGTGTGAAAATAAGCATCTTTTAGGTCTATCATCCTCGAACTGGTCTGAGATGCAATAACCTTGAGCGTGAGCATTTTGAACTTGTATGTCTTCAAAGTACAGTTCAGGGAACCCAGGTCCAAAATTGGACGCAGCCCCCCGCCTTTCTTGGGGATGACAAAATATTGGCTGTAAAAGCCGGAGTCCCGACCTGGGAGGGGAACATCAATATGGCCCATTTCCTCAGGAGCGAGAGAAGTTCCTGCTAGTGTTGCTCATGGGCAACACAGGTTCCTGCCTGGTGTTCGCTGACAATTGTGGGCAATACACCCTGAAACCATAGCGGACCTGAGATGAACTGGATCCTGTACCCTTTTACTACAGTCTCCAGGTCCCACTGAGGCACACTTGGCACTTTGATCATCTGGAGCATTACTTCGAAATAGTCCGAGAAAAAGTATTACCTAGAGGTCTGTGTTGTCCCATTCTACCATATTGTGTAAAAAACAAATTCATTTTCTCTCTGAGCAGAACATGCATCGAAATAGTATTGAAAATAACCACTGAAAAAGGTTACAAAATTTTAAAAGTGTTTGAAGTCTGGCATTTGATTATATATTCAAACAAATCTCTTTACAGTCTACATTAAAATGCTCCTCAAGACCAAACAGGACAGTTCAGGAAATCCATCCTGGGTAGTCAATGAAACCACAAAATGTGAATAGATTCAAAATTATGAGCAGAATTAGGACATCATGTTGGAACAAAATCACATCAATGTTAATCCCACCAAAAGAACTGTGGCAAAACTAGTGCTAAATTTGATCTGGGGTAAAACCAGACAGTTCAAACACAACTCTGATCAGAGATTACACTTGAAGTTCTCAGATTTTTACAGTATTAGCCATTTGTTCTTCATTAGAACAACCAAATCACACGAGATAAAAGGGGGTTTCATTTGACAAAAAAATCACAGATAAAAAGGTTCATGGTTGAGTAGCGTGTTTTATTTCCTGATTTCACAACTCTCCCTTACGGATATTAAGATCACTTGTGTTTATACATGTGTGTATAAAGTTAATTTGATTGTTGCTGTCAATCTGATTTACATTTACATAGTTTGATTTGAACACTAGTCAAATATGAATATGACTGCTTTTGATACGAGGATGCAACTACTGTTTTCATGTATTGTATGTGTACTTAGTAATAGTGATACATTGTATTTTATCAAACTGATGCTTGAAAATTGTAAATTGGTAATATCAATAGTCCCAAAAATAATTTGTGGATTTATTCTTGTTGGCAACCTATGTACAATGAACTGATAACCAAAATAAATATCAATTTACTTCAAGGAATCCCTGATTCTTTGTGTGATGCCGAACTATTTCCTCTGAGCAAAACAAACTTATTGGTAATAGATGCTTTAATGTAATTTGCCAGTAAAAACAAGGAAGTAGAAAAGGCTTTTACAAAATATACTCATCACAGAATCATGAGCGCCATATATCTGGTCCAGAATTTGTTTTTTCTAGGCAAGACTAGTAGAACAATCAACCTGAACACCAACAACACTTTATCCGGGTAACAGTAAGAACTTTTTAGAATATTTTCAGGATGCTACCGCCAGACCGGAAGGCTATTTAACTGTTGACCTAAAATCGGATATACCAGAAGACTTGAGATTTCGGTCAGGGTTGTTACCTTGTGTATGTTCCGAAGAAGGAGAAAAACTTTAGTGCATTTAAAACAATGTCTATTCGGTTAAAAAAAAAAACTTCTGCTGTTGAAAGCATTACACAGGCCTACTCTAAAGATCCCTACCCTTCTCAACTTATTTCCCCTTCTTCACCCCATACAAGTGGAGACTATGATTCTTTGACCCATGTTCGACTGACAAGGACTACTCTTGTTGCATTGTATTTGTTACCTTTTATTTCAATAAAATAACTATGCATTAACAATTATCCTGTGAAGCATCGTGATTGAATAGGCCATTACACACGAGAATTAAACAATTTCCAGTGAGTTAACACATTGTATACAACTAAAAGAATGTTTTTTTTATTTATTCTAGGGTATATTTTTTCTACAAAAGACACAACCGCATTATCGTTTCTCTTTAAACCTTTGCTGTACATAGACATAATATGATTAACCGAATAATCTTTAGCTATGTGACAGAAAAAAAAAAACACAGTGTTGTCCGCAACAAGCTGAAGTAAAATCTTGAACTTGTACAGGTTTATATTTTATTTCACGTCAGTTCTTCCTCAAAAAGTGATGAATAGAATCAGGAAAGAGTTCGTAGTCTGGTCTGTTTCCGTATAAGTCAAAAAAACTATCTGGAGGTTTCGTTGTTAAGGACATAATGCTAGCCAGTGCTCACCCAGCATGTGTCTTGAATGTGAATGCACAATGAACAAGGTAGGAAACTGATTCAGCGTACTTGTAGGTAACTTGTCGCAAGCCACCACACCGCAGAATATTATATCAAGCTTGCAGCAACTTCTCGTAACAGCCATTAGTTCTCTGGTATCCATGTGTTACTGGTAATTTATAAGCACATTTCTTCAGTTGTTTATTTCTAGAATATAGTCAAAACTGGCGTAGACATTTAGATTCACGGTTTTCGTAAAGGCTTGTTGGTATCTGAGCTCCAATGGCATATTCCCAGACTTGATTAATGACAATCGTCATCAGGATTCAGATTAAATACAAATAAAGTATAAATGTTTTAGTACTCTTCTCTGTTTATCACCAGTGCCTCATCCTTTAGTTGCTTCCCTGATGATAAAATTAAAGAATGGAATTCATGAACCGCGTTACCGGACTGGAAATGTCTTTGTACCAGTATTGAGTACCATATACATACAATGCTACAAACACTGTATCCTAAAGTTGAAAATTAAAAGGGTTTTTATTGTAGAATCTGCTGAAGGTGTCATTGTCTACCATTCCAAAGATTATGGTTTTAGGTAACGGTCTGAGGAAAAGATTCTTTTGTGAGCAAATGCAACTCCCTGCAGCTAGGCTGAAAGTCTTCATGCAAAGTCTTTTGATAGGGCAGTGGCGTTAAGTAGTGCTTGCACATGTCCGAATTTCACTGATGGTGATACAGAAAATTTCTTGATGAAAAGGGATGCATTGAGAATTTTCAGAACAAAATTGCCATTGCCTTCCTTCATCGTGCAAAATTCATCTTTACTACGAACCATTTTAATGATCAAATTGATGCCATTCAGTAAGTTTATCTTGAAAAAATATATTTCAGTGAATGTGACCAATCAGGTTGAAAGCACTAAACCGAGCCATTCGTTTAAGACCTTCATTTTGGCCATTGGAATCAATGACATACATTTGTCTCCATCTGTATTTGTAAAATAACCCTGTGTTTCCAGGGTTTCCTTTTCATAGTTAAGAAGACATTCAAAGGTAGCATGGTATGGATATGTACTGCTAGATTGAGAAATAAGACGATTCCCTAGCATGACATCCACTTGTGAATAAAGTGAAGCTATAGGGTAGATAACAAACCCAAACCTTTGCATCGTTAGCTATGTTGGTATTCAAGTCAGCATAGTCAGCATTCATGATTTTACAGGCAAGGTGTAAAAAAGTGTTGAGCAAGTCCAGGAAATCTAAACTCCAGGGGACTGTTGTCCGTTAGAGCAGAAACCGGGGGTATTTCGACATAAGTGTACTTTTCAATACTCGTTTGGGTATAAGGTAGTGTGAAAATATCCAATTCAGTCTTTGTACAATCAGAGGATAAGCCCTGCAAGAAAGCCATGATGTTAGAAAATGTTCAGCTGCTTTCTTCTGTGAGAGATGGGAGGATGGTTGTTGCCTCTCTGCTTGGTCTTTTTCACACTGCTCTTGATTTTAACTACCATGTGTTTTTTATTCAGAATGACATGTCAATGTCTGGGTGGTCCTGGTGCTTTGGTGGACCTGGCTTGTGGAGCACTGGAGGACCTGGACCAGGATAGTCAGTGAGCTCTTGGCCGATCCCCTTGGTAGCTTCTTGGCTGGCTTGGGGCTTGTGGATGACCTCCTTGGTCATTTCGTGGTAGGCAATGAATTCTGGGGTATCCCCCGTGGTCACTTCGTGGCAGGCACTGAATTCTTGGGCGACTCTTGGCCATCGCTTCGTGGCAGATTGAAGACTCATGGGCGACCCCCTCGGTCGCTTTGTGGCAGGCTTGAGTCTTGTGGACGGCAGCAGCCATCTTGACAGATGGCTCTGGAGCGGCGGTGGCCATCTTGGCAGAGAGCTCTGGTTCCGCGGCAGCCATCTTGGCTGAGGGCTGAGGCATGGAGGCGGTGGCCATCTCGGCTGAGGGCTGAGATGTGGAGGTGGCGGCCATCTTGGCTGAGGGATCAGGCATGGAGGTGGTGGCCATCTTGGCTGAGGGATCAGGCATGGAGGTGGCGGCGGCCATCTTATTCTCTTATAATCATTTTATATATACAACTTTGCATGAGTTTCTTAATAATGAGTCACTTTCACACATGAAACATTGACTAATATCAAATAATATATTTAATTTAATGACAATCTCTGACAAGTGCTCAACAATTTTTTTTAACCAAAATGGGATGTTTAAATGATCACCTTTATAAATTCTGCCGTTAACATAAACAACACATATAGCTAGCGCGTTGTATTGTCCTAAAACAAATGAAACACCAACCTTGTGCCTCCTTCAGTCAGGTACTGAACAAAGTTAGCACATATATTTGCAGACACGACATTATTAATTTTTCATTCCTCCACTTTTTCACGACACTAACCCTCTACTCTTTTTTTCTAGCGCTACATCCTTTAAGATAAAGGCATGAACTTCACAATAAAAGCAACAGCTAGAAAATTAACATATTAAAGCAAACACCAAAATAAGAATACAAAACAAAACAAAAAAAGACACATTATGAAATAAAATTAAACCATAAGAAGGGGTCATTTACACTCCCACCAAATTGAGTGATCTTTATAACACTGTAAGAAGTAAGCACGAATAATTTCCAAACTCAAAATGACCTTTAAGCAGCATGAATCTATAAAAATTTAGAATCTTCACAACGTAAAATACATAATGGAGTGATCAAACAGTCTCTACGATTAGGATCAGCTTTTGAACAGAGCGTTCAACGATAGATGGCTTACCGTAATATTGTCCAGCCCTTTTAATCTTCTGATCTCCAAAACGAATCTTTACTCTCCTTACAAGTCTATCTTTATCAGTCACTGTCTCTATGACTTTGGCCAATCTCCAATCATTTCGTGGAAGATCATCCATCTTCTCCATAACTGTATCGCCAACTTTTAGATTCCTTCTTGGAGTGTGCCAACATTGTCTGATTGCAATGTTAAAGAGATATTCTCTTTTCCAACAACTCCAGAATTGCTCTGTGAGATACTGAACCTGACACCTCTTGCATGCATACAAGTGAATTTGCCAGGGGGTGGTAAGGCTTCTACGGGCTTCATGGTAAAAAGGTGATTTGGCATTAATGGTTGGGGACTACCTGGGTCGCTCAGGTCATCGACTGTGAGTGGACGACTGTTCACAATAGCCATTGCCTCACAGAAAAAGGTCCGCAGTAAGGCATCATCAAGCCGTCCAGAGGAGAGTGAGAGAATGGAGTGCAGAACATTTCTTAAAGTTCTAATCTGCCCCTCCCACATGGCTTGCATGGGGCATGCTGAAGTTACATTGCTTCTCAGCCAAAAATGTAGTTAAACGACTAGCATTCACTTCCTTTGGAGCATCACTCAGCTTGTTTTTAGCTCCAACGAAATTACTTCCCCTATCACACCATATTCATCGTACTGCTCCTCTTACGGCAATAAAGGAACAAAGGCCATTAATGAAGGCATCTGTGGTCATGTCATCTAGCATTTCAATGTGAATAGCTCGACAAGAAAGACATGTAAAGAGAAGACCATATCGCTTGCATACCTTGCATCCTTGCTTAGTGGAAAATGGACCAAAACAGTCCATCCCACAATAATTGAATGGTTGTGATGGCTCTACATGCTCCAATGGCAGATCTGCCATTTGTTGTTCTTTGGTGGATCTCCTTAGTTTCCGACACTTGCCGGGGTGCCAGTGCCCTTGGGCAGTTGTAACCTATTAATAGGCCAACCTCACATTCAAGCTGTGATGGAATTTCATCTATTATTGAGCTTAGATGTTTCCATCTAGTGCAGTGCATAGAAGGAGGTGATGGGATTACACACATTCTCTGCTTCCATCAACAAAGGTGACAAAATCCTGGAAGTCTGGAAATTGCTGTTCGTCTTTCAAATGTTGAGTGACTTTGCGGTTCCACCATGAGGCTGCCCAGTCAGGTAGCTTTTGAAGCAATTTCTGGTTTTCCTCACAGTCATTTAGAATTTCAAGAGCCCAAATGTGAGGCATGGCATCTTGACATGAATGTAGAAAATCTGCAAATGTCCTGAATCCCTCAGCGTCTTTCGTCTGGATCTTTGGCCAGTTCATCAGTCTTTCCCTGAAAGCTCCTTGAATTATGAAAGGCTGACCATACCTGTGGTTAAGACGTTTCCAAGCATCATTATAGGCCTCGTCATCATTTCTATAGAAAATGCCATCAAGTGTCTTTCGAGCAGGACCTCCTAGGTATTTTCTCTCAAGATCTTTCTTCTGTCTTTCTTCTAGGAGCCTAATCCTTTCATTCTGCCTTTCCTCCTCCAGCAACATCATACTCTGCTTCCCTTGCAGCAGCATCCACTCTCTTAGCTGCTATGATGGAGCCTGTAGAGAGGTGACTGGAATTATCACTGGAGTGTCGACTTGAAGGTGCAACAGTGGATCCATATATGAAGCGGGCATAGTCTCTTTTAAGCAGTTCACAAAGATGTTGCCTTACTGCCTCACTGTCATAATCGCCATCTATAGCTGCCATCCTTTCATAAGCAACTTTAACAATGTCTTTAGTTACTGCCTCACAGGCATCGACTCGACACTTTGTCTAACTGGATGATTTCTTATTTACATCCTTATCTACATCCTTTAAGATAAAGCCATGACCTTCACAATGAAGGAAACAACTAAAAAATTAACATATTAAAGCAAACACCAAAATAACAATACAAAACAAACAAATGACACATTATGGAATAAAATTAAACCATAAGAAGGGGTCATTTACAGCAATGGCAACGGCAACGGCAACGGCAAAGAACACGAACGGACAAGACAGCCACAAAGAGACAACAACCAACAAGGCACAAGACAAACACTGGGGTTTAAATACACACAATAATCAGCATGAAACAAGGAACAGGTGGGGCAGGGAAGCAAGACACAGCAGACAATGAACAGGCTTCAAAATAAAAGACATAGAACATAGAACACAAAGTACAATCCTCTGCCACCTCCAGTGGTCTGGCAGGGAATAGTCCCAGTTGTTACACCACACATTTCACAAGACAGACATTTTCTGGTTTTAATTCTTTTCAGACAAGATTTTCTCTATTTTGAACATCATGTCATTAACAATAAAAATCTTTTGTAACTCAGCCTCATAAAAAGTTCCCTCAATATTTTCATTGTCGTAGTCTTTTAATTTATATACAATGGGATCTCTCTGTAACCATTTAGAAATTGTAAAATATTCATCCGTACAATTTTGTTTGTATCCTTTTTTCAAACTGACCTTTTGAACAGGAAATTCTATCAATGTTGCCAATTTTAAACTTGAATTTTAGCTTCTTTAGTTTTGGTGAACATAGTCGGTAAAGAGTTTTAAATACACTTAATGGTAATTGTGGTTGTAAGCATGAACCAATTCCTGAACGTCGTCTGTGTATTTTCTTGTGTTAAATGCTGTAAAATATCTCCACATGGTCTTTAGTGGTCTATTGAACCTTTTTTGTTAAAAAACTCCTTCCCTTGCTGTTTGTAGTTTTTTTGGGACTCTACCTTGCCTTAGAATGGAATCAAAAGCTTTGGTCACTTCACTACCGGTCATGTTTCATTCAAATCTTGGCAAAGTAGATTTCACTTTTTTCAGTGCATCAGGACAAGCCACCATAGTTGTGCTCAAAGAATCATCAAACTGTCTGCACACAGCCCGGGTGGGACCTGAAATAGTGCCAAATGCTTTAAAAAGGCATGTTTCCTAAGGTGTTTCACAGGTTTCCTAAGAATGTCCCCACCAGGTCATTCACCTGACTAAATCTGTGTGAGTGTGTATACATGCAACCCTGTCCCCACTAGGGTCACTGTTCCGGTACTGTGTAAACCCCCCCAGTTTCATTTACTCAAACAAATTTTAAGTTTATTTAAATGTAACAGTAATAGACATAAATCTGAAAATTTTTAAAAATTAATATAAGTAAAAAGTAAATAATACAAAACAAAAGCTTGTGCTTGCTTCTTTTAGCTTGTTGCCACCTGTTAGCTTTTTATAGTTCTGCTGACTCTGGTTAGCTTATGTTAGATACTGACAGACCCTGTTAGCCTCTAGTACTTGTTAGCTCAAATGGACATCAGTTTGTTAGAGATGGGCCCTGTTAGCTCCTACTGCCTACTACAAGCTACTACATGCCGGTGCATGTGGCAGGGCATCCAGGCGATCACAGATTACAGGACGACATCACCTTCCTGTGACAGTGACGCCTCCCTTCCAGACGCGCTGAATGACTTCGACGCACGGTTTGAGGCACAGAACACTACAAGAGCGAGGAAGACCATCCCTCTGCCTAATGACCAGGTGCTCTGTTTCACCACGGCTGACATGAGGAAAACTCTATGCAGAGTTAACCCATGAAAGTCTGCTGGACCGGACAACATTCCTGGCAGAGAGCTCAGGGAATGTGTAGAGCAGCTAGCGGATGTCTTCACTGACATCTTCAACAACTCGTTGAGCAGCTCCATCATCCCAACGTGCCTCAAGACAACTACCATCATTCCTGTGCCTAAGAAGTCTACAGTTT
>JAOTRN010018313.1:0-11891 GCA_028566695.1 Bagroides melapterus | reverse complement strand
ATAAAGAAACATTCAATGAACCTGCCTCTCTTTGAAAAAAAAAGTTTTTTTTAAATTCAGTTCTCAGTTTGTTCTAAGCTGGGACACGTTTGTTAGTTCTGCAGGCTATGACTCACCTAAGATTCATTTGTTTTAAAATATGTACCACATTGTGAGCTTTCTTGATACCTAAGACCACCCAAACATTTCAAACAAACACAAACATTTAACACAAACATTGCAGGTTGTACTTGCAGTCTGGGTATTTGTGCAGCCTGAGAGCCCCCTATGTATGTAAATCTATTTTAAAGATTAATAAATCCTTAATCAGCTACACAGCGATGATATCAAAACAACCATTAGAAATGCCACCTTAATAAAACACAATTCCAATACCAAGCAGTTACATGGACAGGTAACTCTCCCTAGAAATCGTCCATGACATGCTGAAAACGTGTGGTCTCGTTAGAAAGACAAGACTCCACAGAATCCACAGAAGGTATAAGGCTCCTTGGCACAGTCCTCTTTAGAATCCAAGGTGGTGATCAGCCACAAAGCATGTCATGCTCCTTTTTCAGTCTTATTATTGGCAAATCGATTCTACTGGCTTAAAGCTTTTTTTTTAGAGCCCTCATTTGTGTAAATAGACCAATCAGAAGGGTAGTTACCCATCTTGGAATCTGAAAAAGTGAGTTGGCTTCATGAAGCCAGCCTTTTAAACTGCTTTCTTTTGTTTTCTATTTTTGCCAAAAATGGGTGGGACTGGAATACAGGTGTGTTCTGATCATGAAAAAAGTGGATATTTCAGCAAAGAAAATTTGGATTATGATTATAAATCGACACATCATCTGGGTGGCACACAGCGATACCTTATAGGTATGTAAATTTGGTATGTTATTTTTGCTTATTTTGACCAAAGTTACTTTATTTTATTACCAGATTTATTCAAATACACTTTGTAGTTTTTGAGATATACTCATTTAAAGTTAAGCATGTCTTTTTCAAAAAATAGGCTCAGAAATAGGCCTCAGTCTTAAGAGGTTATGGCATCCATATAAGGGTAAAGAAATTCAGATGGCAACCAAGTGTTTGGAGCAATCAAAGTCTTGGTCTGCTTATAAAGTTAAACTCATCAAAATTGGTGATAATTAAATTTGTTGCCTTCTCTAAAGATGAAACTGGTGCCTACTGGATCATTATGACACTGTTAATGAGGCTACTGCTCCCCAAAAAGAAAATTTGTGTGTCTGACACAGATCCCAGAAACTCCAGGACTGTCATAGCCTGACATGAGCCCTTCATCTGTATGGCAAGAGAGAACTCTTGGGTCTTCATTATGCCAACCAATTGACATTCCTGAACAGACACCTAACTCTACCTTTTCACCTTACTGCCCAACAGTTTTCAATAGATATAAGATTTTTTTTATTTCATAATCACTGTTCGTGAAAGACTGACATCATAACTTGTGATAACCATATGTGTTTCTGTGTTTAATGTTTCAGCACTCTTTCATGAAATCTTAACAAAACATGAAATTGTTATGGCAAAGAAACCTTGTGAGAATGGTTCAGGATTTCAAAGAAAACAATGTCAGCTAGATAACTGAGGCTAACTACTTAACTCCAAAATGTTTTCGTTCCCTTGAAAGATCTTTGATCCTCTCTGAAGACAAAACGAAAGGTGGTAGGTAACACAGTTATGCATAGATCCCTAATGCCTACTGTTATAATATATTGTACTAATGCCTACTTGCATATGGTAATTACTGTTATAATTAAATTGAGTGTGATAAATCTAAAGTAAGCTGATCTAAAGAGTTATGGATAAGTTGTAAGTAGTGTAATTATGCCTCCTTATTCAAAAGTATTCAAGGACTAAAAGTGTATTTAAAAAATTTGAGGTACTCCAACTTGGATTGCTGGGTGCTAAAGGACACTGTTTGGAGAATAATGAAGCAGGCAATTAAAAATGACTTTGCTATAACCAAAGTTTGAAGCTTAAAAGTGGTGTGATTGGTAATTGCTTTTGTTGTAAGTTTTTGTAGAACTTTATGACTTTCATGTAATTAATGAATGTTTTGTACTATATTCTTTCTTAATTATACATTTTAGTTTAATTTTACATTTAATCTTTCTAACTCTGTATGCTCATATTCTAGAGGCTGTAAGAAAAAAATCCATCTTGTGCCCAAATGACTGAGGTGGAGATTGAACAATTAATTAAAGGTGGTCTTATTTTGCTGGTGATCATGAGGCTGGCAGAAAAAGATCACCACTGCAAAATGTTAAATATCTACATATTTTTTGTTATTGTATAATTTGTTTTGCACATACTTTTGCAAAAAATATTTTCATTTTCCTGTATCTGGCTGGGATTTTTACCTTGAAGTTAATAAAATACTATTTGAAAAAGCATGTAGTTGTAATGTCACAATGATTAAATATGATCTAAGAGTGCATTCAGACTCAGATTTAGGGATTTTTGGGATAATGTTTGTGTAGTTATGGCTTTTGGGGGGTTCTGGAAGAGTTGTGGATGAATTTTGTGTAAAGGTCTTGGCAGTTTGGCTCTTTTCTGGGTTACACAGGGGGATACAGGCAGTGTTATGGGACTTTTGCTCTGCTTCAGGCATGGTTCTGGTATTCTTTAAGCAAGCGGATTAAAAGCCATTGTTGTATGTGGGATATAACAATAGCCTAAATTCAACCAGATAAGGCCCACAACCAATTTCCTATCTGGGTCTGCTGTCGATAGTTCTGCATGGACAGCCTATGACCCATGGAACCATTTGGAGACTGTCACACCGTCTTTGTATTGGCATTGTGTCAGTCAGCTTTGTGCCCAGTTCTTTATTATTGAACATTTGAAGACTTTGGCGGGAAAGAGTTAGTGTTAAACTCGTAAGACCTAAGAGTTGTAGGTCTTGTAGCCTAGTTCCACGCCTCTTTTTTGAAAATGAAAATCTCAAAAACAAGGTGCATTTGATTAATAAATTAAAATAAAGTTATAAAATATAGTGATATATACTGTATATACACAAACACGATTGAAAAATAAGATGGAAAACAAAAAAAAAAAAACAAATTCCACCCGTGTGAAATTTTGAATCTAGAGAGAAAATCTCTATGAAATCCCTTATAATGAAGCCTGAATACTCCAGAAATCTATTTAACATTTCACCATGAACTAAATAGAGTTTCATGTATCTATTGTGTATCAGATATTGAGATGTTTTGGTAGAGGTATGCCCATAAGAACCATGTTGGCACAGGCCAGTCACAGCACAATTTTCTCAGCTAAACATTAATTAATTATTTTTATTTTATGTTTATTACACTCAAATATAACTAACTAGGTTTTAAATCTTACCCCTTGGTCACTGGCAAAATCACATCATTCTGGCCTGGAATGCCATTTCCTGGTTCACAGAGTTCAGTAGAAATTCCTGTTTATACATCAGTAACTTCAGTCAAAAGAAGCAAAAATAAGCAATAACCTTTTTTACATACCTATTGTCACGTCTGATTTCAATGAGAAGAGGATCCAAGTGCAGTTAAGGATTTATTAAACAAAGGCAATGGCAAAACAAGAGCAACAACCATGAACAAACGAGACAGCCACAAAGGGACAACAACCAACAAAGCACAAGACAAACACTGGGGTTTAAATACACATGGTAATCAGGGGAAACAAGGAACAGCAAGACACATGACAAAGAACAGGCTTCAAAATAAGACAGAACAAAACAAGAAACAAACAAGACAAAGTTCAATCCCCTGCCAGCACCCCCTCTAGTGGTCTGGCAGGGAATAGTCCCATATGTTACATGGCACCGGAGGAACTGGACCATGGAACACTGGAGGGCCTGGACCATGGGGCTTGGGTGGACCTGGGCAGTGGAACAGAAGGTCCTGGTGCTTTGGTGTACCTGGGCTATGAAGCACTGGAGGACCTGGATCATGGATCAGCGGAGGACCTGGACTGCAGAGCTTGGGCAGACCAGGGCTGTGGAGCCAAAGGTCTTTGTGCTTTAGTGGACCTGGACCATGGAGCACAGGGCCCTGGAGCTCTTGGGCAGCCTCCAAGGTCGCTTTGTGGCAGGCTTTTTGGTCATAGGCAACCCCCATGGCTGTGGCTGTGACTTGGCATGAGCAGGCTGTGGCCTTGGTTTTGGCTTGGCGTGAGCAGGCTTTGGCTGTGGCTTGGTGTTCTTCCACCACACCCACAGTAAAAGCCAAGCCACATAGCCCTAAGGCTAAGTCAACATACTGTTCTAAGGTCCATGAGATGGGTGATGGCATAAAACGGGAAACCTACATTGCTAACCCAAACAAAAAGAGCCACATCATTAAAACCTACTTGGTCAGCCAGGCTGCAAAATTCCTCCAGATATTCCTCTATAGACCAGTGACCTAGGCACAGATGTAAAATCCTTGTTGCTGGATCCATGTTGGGTTTGAGAAGAGGAGCCAAGTGCAGTTAAGGATTTATTAAACAAAAAACAACAAAAGTAAACAATGGCAAAGGCAAACCATGAGCAACAACCATGAACAAACAAGAGCACCACAATGGGACAACAACCAGTAAAGCACAAAACAAACACTGGGGTTTAAATACACATGGTAATCAGGGGAAACAAGGAACAGGTGGGGTAGGGAAGCAAGACACACATGACACAGAACAGGCTTCAAAATAAAAGACACAGAACATGAAACAAGGAACAAACAAGACAAAGTTCAGCACCCCCTCTAGTGGTCTGGCAGGGAATAGTCCCATATGTTACACCTATAATGTATACCTGTGTATCACCCAGATGATATGTATATTTATAATCATAAAATGTGTTTGTCTGAAATATCCACTTTAGTGTAGAAAAAGAAGGAGCCTGCTCATGCCAACACAAGAAAAGACTTCATCAGAAAAAAAATGTGGAAGGCTTTAGAACAACCAAGTCATTCACTAAATGTTAACCAAAATTAAACATGCATTTCACTTCCTAAAGAGAAGCCCGAAGGAAGAAACCATCCAAAACAAACCACAACTGAAAGTAGCTGCAGTACAAGCTTGGAACAGTGAGTTGCCAGCATGACACAGTTATTGCAAGCATTCCGAGGTGGTTTCTGAACTGGGGATAACAAATAACACAAGTAAATTAAATAGCATTAGTATTGCTGCACTTGAATCTTAAACACCCCCCCAATCACACACACACACACACACACACACACACACACAAGAGAATCTGGCATGCAGTCAGACTGATAAGTTGCAGCTTGTGCAGTTCAGCTTAGTTTATTTTATCCCTGGGCTGGAAATAACCATGTGAACTTAAGAGATTTTCTCACTACTCACTCCCAGCAACCTACTCACTATACAATACTTGCGTTGGTGTAGTGATAACTGTTGACAGGTTTAAGTTACTACACTTCTCACATGTGAGTGTGTGGGAGGGGGTGTGGGGGTGTGTTTGAGTACAAGAAATTAGATATGCTACTCCTGTGAAACTGCTGCTTTCACACCTCACAGGTCAAAACCTTCTGCCCTAAAATGATTGCTTTCTATTTCATTAGCACTGTGAATGCTTCAGTCTGCTTGCATTTATGCACCCATGTCCTGTTACCCCATTGAGCTATTGCTTAATCATTACTGTGACCCACAGTAAAAAAACAAACAAACAAAAAAGTAAATCGTATTTCTGGAGTCATTTCTTTTGAGCATGTAAGAACTAATGTTCATCAGCGAAAAAATATAAAAAAGAAAATAGCAGGCTGACAAGTTCACAAGCTATAAACACATTCACACCTCACCACTAAAGAGTCCAGTGATATGCCTTTCATAAGAATGTTTTTCTTCTGGATTCAGCACAATCCACATAAACTTTATGAAATTTCTAGAGTTTTTCAGTAGTAATTAAACAAGCCTTATTTTACTCATATCTAGATGTGTCCACTGCCTGAGCTTTGACTGTGTTTTGGAATAAAACACATTCTTTGTTCACGATGCTGATCTTGGAAAATTTATGGATATAGTTCCGTTTACTGGTGTCAAAGAGAAGACAAGGAGACCCAATTACAATAGCGGCAATACAAATGCCATTCCGAATGCCAGGCCTCAGTCCACAGTCTGCAAAATGTATCATGCCTGATCTTACACTAGGCACCAATTTTGTGCAAACTCACAAATGGAAAATCAGTAGTGTGGTGTGATTGTGCATTGACTGTGTATTAAATGTCCTGTATATTTGTGTGTCTATATGAGTAAATGAGCAGTTATAACAACATTACTTTGCTACATCCACTTATGTAACAGTGGGGATCCTCCTGAATAATACGTGATTCCTTTATCGGGTTGGCTTGTTTCTGAGGATAGCCACCAGTTTACTGCCTATGGTCTTGCTATTACTTGTGCCAGTCTTCTGTAGTGTTTACCTCAGGTCTGCTAATTAGCCTTCTCCTAGCCATGCACTCTATTTGTTCACACATACACAAACAGACCACATTCCGTACTAGCAGCCTCCCCATGCTCTCAACAGAGCATAATCATTATTGACAAAGAAAGTATGCATACTGAGTCACCTGTTTTCAAGCTGATTTGTAAAGCACTCAGCAATTGCAGATGTAAACAAGACAGCTTTTCTTACCACCTCACTCTAGCTGCCTAAAGCAGCTATGCTTAGGGAGCAGGCAGTCCTGTCTGTCACAGTGCCCCACCTGACCCTAGGCAGTTGGTGAGTTATTGCATTGTTCATTGTGATAGCTCTCTGGACAGGTGAGTGGGTACACAGGAATTAGCAACAGGCACACATAATTTTCAATAAATTTTGTTAAAGTTAACCGCAATAATTAGTTTGGTTCTGATGCAAAGCAGAGTGCTCCTTCTGTAACAAAGCACAGAGCATTCTCACAAGAACCACACTGATTCAAACATGTGCAAATCATTCATGCTTTTGTAGAAATTAAAATCAATCAGGATTCTGGACTTACCCAGGCATCTCAGCTACTCCCCCATCTGCCTTGGGACTGTGCTAACAACCTACTACCAAACACATCTCCTCTCAAGGGGTGAATTTATCCCCTATCACTACCTGAATCTCAAGCAATGGAAGAAAACATTGAAGAGGCCTTGGCAGCAGGTTTCATAGGCCCTTCCACTTCCCAAGCCAGTTCAGGCTTTTTCTTTCAAGTTCAAGTTCAAGGAAAAAAAAGGGGGAGGACTATCATGCACTAAATGCCATTAATATCAGGTAGCCCTACCCCATTTCCTTAGTCCCCTTTGTCTTGGAACAACTTGTAGAAGCCTGAATTTCACCAAATTAGACATGAGGAGTGCCTACAATTTGGGGGGACAAGTGGAAGCCTATCACTATGATGGGTCACTATGAATACCTTGTAATACTGTATGGCCTCACTAACTCTTCAGTAGTGCTTCAAGCATTCATTAACAAAGTGTTCAGGGACCTACTTACCCAATGCATGATAGTATACATACATGATATTTATTAAGCCTTTCAAAGACTATATAATGCATATATGTACAGTAATTGGCCAGATTCTGCAACACCAACTGTTTGTTAAAGCCAAAAAATGTGAATTCCACAAACTCATGATAACCTTCTTGGGGTACATCATTAGTGGGCAATCATAAACTTTCATAAACTTTTTTCAGATGATTTATAGCTGAATTATAGCTTGGTTGCCACCCACTAACCTCCCTATTATGGGGAAAGCAATGAAGCTGAACCACCTGATGCACAAAAGGCATTCACTCACCTCAAGATCTGATTCACCTCAGGACCAGTGTTACACCATCCAGAGGAGGGGCACATCACCCATTTCAAATGATTAATAGCCACAGAAATCTGGAATACTTAGAAGGGCGCTAAGCACCTCAACTCTTGCCTGGCATGATGGGCATTGTTTTTCTTATGAAATAATTTCACAGTAACATACCAACCTGAATCTAACAATGACAATCAAAAATCACATCTTTCAGTGGTTACACACAGCCCCAAACTCAGGTCACCCTGTGATCTGTCAAACCACCCAACTGGCCCAAAAGGGTTGTGTTTGTGCCCAGTCCCACACACCTCTCCAACTCCCCACAGGCCAATTGGAGCCCTCCTGTTGCCCCACTGCCCCTTGTCTCTGAGCTGATGGATGTTTAAGTGGTACTCTGAAAACAATGTGGGCTTCATAGATAATTGGAGCGTTTTCAAGGGCAAGGCTGGAAATATATGAATAATGATTCGATGTAGTATAATTTGTATTTTAATGGATGAGGAAGAAGGGGTTGTTGTGCTGGGCAGGAGACATGGGAGGAGCTGCGGAGCGATTAGTCAGAAGCTACATTATCAAACCTCTTAAAATCAGATTTAAATCATTGGCCTTATTTAGGTCTCCCTCTATCACCTGGTCAGTCCTTCCTCCATGGCTAGTGATACTGCTTATTTATCATAATTTTATTTTGAGTGAGTTTAATCTATAACATTTCTTCCCTCCTTTGATTTTCCCCTCAGTTCAGTATGTGCTCTTCCCTTCTCCTAAAGGCAGCCTTATCTCCTCTTGTCTTACAGTGATGATAATGGAATGGGAAATCTCTGTTGGCAAATAATATGAGGGAGACTTACTGCTCAATATGTGGGCTGCACACACTTTCCTTCACTTGAATGTGTCCATGATTACACCATTTATTGTTCACATAAATTACAACTTCTGCTCCCTTCTTCTTGCTTGTCACGGTGTAAGTTCTGTCTGTCCACACTAACTGAAAGCCAGCTAAACTCACAATAGAATCTGGTATGTAGTCATACAGTACATGTTTCCATGAAGCACATGACAGAAAAGTCAGTATTTCAATTAGCATGGAAGGAAAGCCTTCTGAGACACAGGTCAATTTATTAATTAATGATCAAGCAATTTGAAAGATAATGCTATAGGTAACACTACTGTTTCTGATCAGCACAGTTTTACTTCCCTTCGAGAGACTTAATTTCACTAATTTCTTCCTCAATATTATCAACCTGAATATTGGATCCCTTACGTAAATGTTTCTTTAGATAATACCAATAGCTACTGAACACCTTATAAACATAATATATCCTCTTAGCACTGGCTTTGTGTATAAATATTTTAGTTATCAAATCCCTGAGTAAACAAAACTGACCTGGGGGCATACAAACACGGGAGAAAGTGATTTATGAAGAGGTGGGTCTTCAATCGTCGTTTGAAAACAGCCAGTGACTCAGCTGTTTGGACCTCTAGAGGAAGTTCATTCCACCACCTGGGTGCCAAAACAGAAAAGAGCTTTGTTGTATGCCTACCTCTTACCCTGAGAGATGGTGGAACCATTTGAGCATTGCTGGTAGATCTGAGGGTGCGAGGTGCAGTGCAAGTCATGATGAAGGCTTTGAGTCGTGCAGTTGTATTTTGGATCAGAACAAGGACGAAAGTACTTACTACTGAGTACTCCATTTATCTGTTCCATCAAAAAAGGCAGATTGTCAAACGTACCACCTTTCCAGTGGTGGAGATAATTAATTACTTTAGGAGGTAACTACTCATGTTACTGTAATTGTGTACATTTTTTGGGTGTTACTGAGTACGCCTGCAATTTGAATTAATATTCCAACCACTGACTGGCATTTTGGTAGGCAATAAACATATCTCACCTGGAGGAGCTGTTCACCTATTAAGGGAGGAAAGGTGACAGAGTGCCGATGCAGTGCAAACACTGTTTCTGCTCTGCTTTGACTTCGTCTGACAAGCCACTCCCGACAGTTTAATTTGCACAAATAGCACAACTACTGTATATTAATAGCAAGTTAATATTGTTTACAAAGTTTTGAAAAATGTTTTTAGTATCTTTAAATGTATTTTGTAAAATGTGATTGACTGATTCAGCAGTTACTGATAATTCAATAAATATCACCAGCTAAAAAGTAGAAATGTACAAATTTTCAGTATTCTTTCCACCACTGCACCTTTCATTTAAAAATGAAATACTGGAACAAATGCCATTGCATTATGATAAATTGCTTTCTTCACTTAAAATGTTTCAGATTAGTAGTAATATTATTCAGAAGTGCGGCACAAGAGCCTGGGATTAGTCAGGAGCAGCGACAGCATCTGATGGGGACAGTGCAGAACTAGCAGAAGAAGAAAATTCAACTAAAGGCGAGTCTCACTTAGCCGTTAGGGTTGACAGACCATAGAATAATAGCTCTTTCGAAAATAGGTAGGGTGGTAACAATTAGGGAGGATTGTCCAATCAAAAAGTTAGAGGATAGTGTTTTTAAAGCACCCCAAAAGAGAAGACTGAGGCAGCATCATTTAAATCAGACAGGCAAAAAAAATAATAGATGCTATTGAACTGAGTCAGACAAATAATGAAAGTGAACCACCCAGTCGCTTTTCTAGTAAAGTATATCAAATCCTTCCTGAAAAGGCTAGAGTTTTTAAGAGTGAGGGGGTATACAGGGACAAAAAAGTAGTCACCAAACTGAACCTACAAATGGACACCAAGGACAGCAAAGAACAGGCATGAAATTATTTTCTTCTGCTATGGCTGCATTGTTTTTACTTTTAATTTTTATTTTCTCAGTTATGCTATACATTTGCATTGCTTGCTTAAATTTAAATGCAAGTGAAATCAGGAAAAGAGCTGATTTGTTTGAATTCATTCACAAAAGAGAGTTAACATTTTATTTAGGAAACACATTGTGTATCTACTGTAGCAGATTGAGCAAGAGAATTTGATGGACTAGCCATCATGAGTCAACCTCGGTGGTTGCAGTCTAATTCTCAGTCTAAAATTTTGTTTCATTTCTTTTAATGTTAAAGAGATTTTAAGGGGTTGAAGTTGGAAAATATGGGTGCAGTATGAAAAGTTTGATTTTATGTGTTTATGCTCCCATAGACAGAATTATGTGATAGACAGAATGTTTTTCTGAATACCCTGTGCAATGTTTTAGTCATGTAGACCTGAAGAATATTTATTAATAGGATTTTAATTGCACTGAACATGCTTTAGTCAGAAATCATGTAGAACCCCACATGCCATCTTGCAAGAGGCTAATTCAACCTGTGCTTTTTTGGAAATCAATCTTTTCTTTTCCTTGATTCCTTCTTTTCCTTGACAATACACCTACAACAAGAGACATAGCTAGGTCAATGAAAAATTTAGAAAAGACATAGCCAATGTTTATGGCCACCTCAAAGCTTTTCTTCAACCTTGAAAAGAAAAATGGCCAGAAAAGTTTTATAGACACTTTGCGCTCTGAAGCTGGAGTGCTTCTGTCAGACCCAGCTGAAATTCATATAGGAGCCAGCCACAGACAATGTCTTCAGAACTTACCCCTCTGCAGAATGCTCACCATAGAGAAGCGACAAACAGCCCTTCAAAGCATGGCATATGGAAAAGCACCTACAGTAAGTGACATTAAGTGGACATAACTGGATGCCTGTGTTGCTGATTATTATCTGCTCTCCAAAGCACTAGCCAACAGACTATATAAAGTGCTAGAACAGATCATCCATAATCATCAGACGTACTGTGTGCCTGGCAGATTAGTGACATCATATCCTGTGTTAGAGATATATTAGATATTAGCAAACTTTTTAAATATGAATGTTGGCTTAGTGTCAATAGATCAATTAAATGTCACGACCCCGGTCTGATTAAAAGCCTTTGACTGTGTTGAACACCAGTATCTATGGTTTATATATATATAATGTGAAGCCACAACACGCACAACCTTGAGGTGGATGGGCTACAACAGCAGAAGACCCCACCGGGTACCACTCATCTCCACTACAAATAGGAAAAAGAGGCTAAAATTTGCACAAGCTCACCAAAATTGGACAGTTGAAGACTGGAAAAATGTTGCCTGGTCTGATGAGTCTCGATTTCTG
>JAOTRN010018312.1:0-11901 GCA_028566695.1 Bagroides melapterus | reverse complement strand
CCACCGCCTGCTCTTACATCAGACGACATCGGATCAGACTGCAGGGAAAGAGAACATCTACAGCACAGCCCCAGGATTTTTTAAATATAAAATTAAAAAAAAAAAATAAATAGAAAATTAGATAAACTAATATAATAATGAAATAGGAAATTGAATTAAAACAGTAGAAAGGTCAGATAACGTATATCATTTGAAATTTAAATATAATAAAAAAGAATAAGACACTGTGGTGTGGCAATAAAATGAAGGGGGGCCCTTGGGTTTGCTATAGCTCCAGGGCCCAATGTGTGCATAATCCGGCCCTGCTGCTAATTATCTGTATGTCAGACAAATTTGATTAACTTATCAGACAAAAAGTAATAAACGAATATAGCTGAACATCTAGCTCTGTATTATAAGTCTGGCTAATTAGAAGTTACAAGCTTAAATCACTTTATGTTCACCATTTCTAGACCAATGTCACAAACTATTTGTTAGGTGTTGAAAAGAAAACTATATTAATTGGTGTATGCACTCACATGACATCAAATGAGAACGCTAACCCTTGCCACACCCAATAGTCATCACTTTCCACCATACCTTGCTCATCGAAGCCGATTATAGCAGACGACTTAACAGAAAACGTCGGTGTGTGACATTTGCACTAACATCTACCTGAAACACGATGGCTACAAACGGCTCACAAATAAGGCAACCTGCACTAGTGTGCTGACGATTATCTTCATAGCGCTTTCAGACCATAGCTCAAATGATGCCTTTTAGAGATCGTCGTCTTTCCATCAATATCTTTCACCTCCCATGCTCAAGACTTCTACTCTCATGACCTGTTGCTTCCATGCAGGGAAGGAAAGAGGCTATAAACCCTAGATCCCCCACTTCACAAATGATCAGTTTGCAAGGCTAACAAAGAACCTATTGTCAGATAATGCTATTGAGAACTTTAAATATCTGATTCTAAGAGAACATCTAAGGAGACCCTGTTGATTTTAATGAATTCATGTTATCCATATGCTGTTTATGTGCTCTTTAATGGAATACTACAGAACACCACACAAGCTGTCATTTTGCCAAAATTATGAATGGGCTTGATGTACAGTACAAAGCAGTGAAACACAGTCATTTAATAAGTTTGTTTTGAGGATTCTTCCCTTGATGGGGATGCTTGACCAGACGGCCTTTATAGGTTACATTGTGCAAGACTCTTTAACTATGCTGCCACATGACTTGCAGTCTAATTTTAAAAAGTAGATCCACCCACACAGACAGCCCATACCAACTCTACTGGACTTTGCAGAATGACTTGAATTTGAACTAGAGGTCCACAATCTACTTTTGAGAAAATGTTGAAATAAAGGAGTGCTGATTACTCTCTATTCATGGATAGAGGTCCCAGGTCTAATCAAGATTTTTGACCATACTGTGATAGTAGCAGTGACTATGTAAGTCGGTAAAACCTCTTGGATTAAATCTAACCATAGATTCTGGAAGTAAGGCTACAAACAGCCAGCAGTGCAGTGCAGACCGAAGACCAGCATTTGCCAGATGTTCAAAGTCAAATATTTGAATGCTCTTCATGACCTTCACAGCAGACCTCTCAAACAGAGCGAGAAAGCTCCTGCAGTAGCTAATATCCCTAAAAAAAAATCCTGTATCTACAGAGATTCAATAATGGGAGCAATGGTATTTTTAAGCTTGCAAAGGTTCTCCTTCAGGATGGAACAAACTCTCTGCTGACATATGCCATCCTAGATAATGGGTCAAAAAAGTCAATTCTGTTTCAAGCTTCTATATGGCAACAAAGATTAGTGGCTTGACCGAGAAAATCTCTCCTTAAGGACTTTCAAGAATGACTCCTAAAAAAAGTTTACATTCACTCTCTCCTGCGCCACACCATAAAAAGATCATTACTACTGAGGATGTAATCAGGAAACCTCTTCAGAGAAAAGAGGTTAAAGAGACCTGTCATTCCTTAGTTGAAAGTCCCCAAAGAAGCTCTGCTACCAAACCAAACCAGACAACTGGTTGCAGAACCTTGCCACACCAAAAATGTAGTAAATAAACTTGGATCCCAGGTAGAACCTGGAGGATTCATACTATGTCAGTGTGCAAGCAACATCCCCCAGGACATCATCCATCGTCCTCCCAAAGAAAAATCAACAAATACTCACAAGGTGTTCACAAGGGGAGACAGCTGCTGCTGAAAGTGCCTTAGGTCTGCATTGCCATTGTCAGACTGATACTCTAACATACTTGTCATCCACTCAAGTCACCCACTAGGCAAATTATCTCCTGCATCCTTGCTGGCCAGTATAACAAATTGGACTACAATATTATCATTAAAGCTAACATTATTGAGCAGCAGCTCTTGAAGAGTGGGGGAAGACCCGTGTCTATTTCAGTCATGTGACCCAACAGCAGAAGGATTTTTTTTTTTTAACATGCCTTATCCAGTAGCTTTTTCAAGATGAGGAAAGTTTTATCTGCTGGGATGAGCCCAGTGCTACAGTGCCATCCATGTAGGCTACTGTGTTACCCACTCAATTACCAGTCACCAACTATACTTATTTCCTAGTGCGTCAGATCAAGCCAGTATGACGCACTGGGCTTTAATATCCCATTAACAACTAGAGCAAAAATTATTGTGCAGCATCTCTGGAATAAACTGGAACGACCCATGTCTACCCCAGGCAAGTAACCCAAGAGCAGAAACATACCATGATGCCGAGGTTAGAATTTTTTCCAAACATACCCTATCCACTAGATTTCCAGATGAGGAAAGTTTTGTCTGCTGGGAGCCAAGTGCCATTAGTGTTATCCAGGTAGGCTACTCATGTCGAGCACCAGCATTTGCCTCTGAGGGGCTCATTAGCTTCGGAGGCCAACTGGAGCATAGTGCAGGACTAGGTGATAGAACCCCAAACAAACCCCCAGTCACCTTCTAATAATGCATTATGACGTGAAATTACATCACCCCAGTTCTAATAATGTTCTGCAGAACTGAGGAGGGCTTTACCAGAGCCTTACCAGAGAGAATTTAGTTCTTCTTTCACATACCAGAGGCACTTCATTTGATGCATGGTGCTTAGACCGGCTTTCTTTATGTAGTCTCATTTAGTGTGTAGTGCAGACTCATGTAGTGCATGGTACATATAGCGAACAGTATTCAGACTCATGTACTGTCTGGTGCAGTAGTGTAGTAGTGTATTCAGTCCTCATGTAGTGAGCTTCTAATCTGACAAATCATCATCCATATGGTTTAGGTAAAAGGTAGGGATTTCCTAGGATTCATATGAGTAAACAAAAAAAAAAAGAATTATAAAATTATAAAAGAATTAAAAACCTTGCTATGCCCACAAATCAACTCAAGTTAAAAAATTGTAGCGGAATAATTTAATAATGAGATTTTTTTTAATATTATCTAATTCAAGTACTCTGTCCCTATCACAGTCCAATGCTCCTTTCCCTGCCATCCAGTCAGGAAAGATATTAAAGCCAGTAACCCTGTACGAGCCTGGCTGAGAGCTGTCAGATCATGGCAAGCTTATCACTGCTCATTCAAAGCTTGACTTGTTCAGTGAACAGGAATCAAATCCTCTCCCAAACGCATTAACAAAAAGAAATTCCTCCTTTGCTTATAACCATGGCTGACTGAATTCCTAGTTTTGTAATTTTCATAGTTGATCAATAATGTAAAGTAAAAATGCATTAAAAAACACACAAGCTCACCTGAGTAGCAGAGTTTGACTGTTCCTCACCCTCCTATACAGCTGATTGATGGAATATACAGTATATTATTACTTAAACTGGGTCTTGGACTTCTCCTTACATTTTTAACATGTTTCTTAGACTGGCTATCTTCAAACCACAAACAGCACTAACAAAATGGAACAAAATTATATATAGCAATATATAGACATTGCATTCTGTGGTCGTCCCATAGGAAGTGCTTCTTTCATGTAGCCATGTCAAAACACGATGCCATTTAATAGCAGCACAAATTTCTAATCTCCCGCAATCAACCTTACAAGGCAAGACAACCTCCTTACACAGTCAGGAAAAATGGTATTTAGTAACTTCAGGGTTATGCATGAATACTATATCACGTACAAATAGAGTACGTTACCTATCTGTGTGACTGACTGAATTATTATAGCCACAACAACTGACATGAAGGATGCGAGTGCAAGAGATTATTAAAGAAACAAGTACAGAAGTACAGAGTTAACCAAAGGGCAAATCAAAGGAGCAAATAAAAACAAAGTCAAACAAAGATTATAGAGATAATATATAATGGCTCAGTAAACTTCACAGACACAAATTTTGGCGTGACAGTTTTTAGTGAGCGTGAAGATAATGGTTTAAGTGATGAATCTGTGAGTGGTTGCCAGTGACTATGATCAGACGTCTGGTGACCTTGACTGTGGTGTGATTGTCTTTTGACAATGATTGAGAGTCTTTAGTTCATGTGATAAGAATGTTGGCCAGAAATTGTGGGAAACAGATTCCTTGCTCTGCTTTTACAAACGAGACAGCCAAGTGTGCTGAAGTTTCATTCATCTCACGACAATCAAAACATGGAATCGATAGAATATAAATGTTATGTAAATAGATGCAAATTATGCATTTAATATGTAGCAATACAAACATACAATAAATGCGCTGCCTTCTCTTTTGTGTTGGTTTCCCCGGTTTGTCCTATAGTGGTTACTTAGATAGTATAGATAGAAAAAAAAGGAGATGGAGATAGTTGGATATAAAATATATACCTGAGACTAGAGAGTGATTCATCATCAAGGCTGAAGCAAAAATATAAAACAACTTTCTTCTGGTTCTTTTTGGAGGTTTCTCTGGATGAGTTGGCTGTGAATCCTTAAACCTTCTGTAATAAAATGGTGGGTGGGTAAAACCAGGAACTAGGGTTTTCAACAGAATGGAATGGAAACTAGATGAGACATTAGAAACAGCAATGTCTCGTCTGGGTAACTGCTGTTTGTATTTGTATCCTTTTAATGCAGTAAATAACTATGGAAAATCTGATACTGTATATCTTGACAAAAGGACTCTGGTGGACAACCATGCTCGAAAGAACAGGTACAGGTACAATCTTCAAGCTCCTTCTGACTCTCTTGTAGATATTGATGGGCAGATTTCCAAACTTTATTCCTGGAACCACTCTTGAACAGGTGGGGCATCAGTGGGTGTGGTGTTTCAAGGAAACAAAAGGTACTGGAATCCTAGAACATACTGGCATCGACTAAGTTCTGTGGCTGAATGGGCTGACAAAATATCTGCAAATGTGTTGAAATAAGATTTGTGCTGTGCAGCTTTGAATGATGTCATTTCTTTAACCAGCTAACGGTGATGTGATGCATGTTTTGTTTTTTTTGTTTTTTTTAAATATATTATCTATATATTTATCACTGAATAGATATGTATGATGTTTGATATAAAGAAAATTAGATTGAAGACATATACAGTAAAACTCTTTTAAAGGTAAGACGTTGCTACACTGAAATACATCAGGATAGTTATGCAAGGTTTCGGTGTGAACTCTGTCCAAATCCAAAGTCACGGTTGCGGAACAAACACGATTTAGGGTAGTATTGTCTGAGGTTTCTGCTTTTCTGTTGGCTGGGTGAGACAGAGTATCAGCTTCAGAGTTTTGGAGCCTGGTTTGTTATGTGTTAGTAAACTGACATGAAAAAAACATGACCCACTCGGCTTGTCTGGGTGTGAGTCTCTCTTGATTTAGTATGTCATAGCTCCTCTTGGCAGGTGAACATTGTATGAGAATGCTATAGGGAAAAGGTCCACTGAAGTTCTCTGGAATTGGGATAGCATGGCTCAGAATCTCAACAGTGTGTACTTTGCTAATAAACGGGAGTGTGAAGACCCTCTTAGGACTTCATTACTAGTTACGAAATCTGACACTTTTATGCTTTCACAAATAAGTCATTTTCTAACAGTCAGGTCCACCTTGGGGCATTTGACTGAAAGTGATGTTATGGTGACAAAAGGATGCATGATGAATTAACCTTGACGTTGATGAAAACATGCTTTCAGTTTCCTCCCTAGAGATTGCAGGATTGTGCACTTTGAACCAGGGAAGTCCCAAGGCTAGGGGATAGAAAAAATAAGAAAATCACCTTATTTAAGTGCATACATAATAGTAAAGTTAGTAATATTAGGAGAATGCCTTGCTGTTCTATGTAATATCTGCATTTATTTATACCTATTTCCTTCCACAGTGGTTATCCAAAAGTAAAATTGTTATGGTATAGTATTATATAATATTCTGAACCACTTGGTGGTGTTGGTACCCCCTGACCCAGAACATGCATATATTTTCTTGTCTGGTAAGTGAATATGAAAACTCTCCCAGTATTATTCAACCATTTCTGGTTAGTTGGTTGTGTTTTCATTCTACAAGGAAAGTCACGGCTGGTATCCAAGAACATCCTGAAGGGAAGTTAGCTTGCTTGCTGAAAGCCAGAGGGAGTTCTGTGCATACTCAGACCAGGGGAGCAAAGGTGGCCAATCCTCATGATTGAACATTCTAATGAAGCAGCTTAGGATGCAGCTCTTACCTCTCTCTACTTGTCCATTAGCTTGAGGATTATATACAGATTTTAAGATCTCTGTAACATCAAGTTTGTCCGTAAATCCACCTCAAACATGTGATGTGAACCTCTGGCACTCATGATGTCCTCCTGAATACTTGGTTGAAGATTACTTCTGATATTGTGAATCCTGAAGGGAGGCCAGATAGGGAAATCAGTCATAGGGACTTGGAGAAATGACTGATGTTATTGTTTTGTGACAGGGAATATCAGTGATGAAGGCAAAATGGTCGCCCATGGTCTCTGAGGCATGAGTAAGAGCATGTAGGGTACAAGGTACTTTGTCGTACTTGTCTCTGATCTCTTGGTAACTGTCCCATGTGAAGGCCTCTACTAAACATGTATGTGGCAGAATGCGTTCTTTTGATTTTTTTAGAATGCATCAAAATTTTGGCTTTGCCGTTTTCATATTTTCAAAAACATGTGCTAATTAACTTAGAATATGGCATCGTTGGTGTCAGACCATCCAGGTTTTAGGATGGTTACTTATCACATATTTCTTGCAGCCAAATTGTTGTGTCTTTCTTCTGAAGCTTTTCCAGGCTTGTACCACAGATTCTTTCAGTTGTTTGTTTTAGCAGTTTCTTTCAATTCAACTCATTAATTCAGTTTCATTCCATTCAAAGTACACGTTTGGAGGTGAACTGTATGCTTTTTTAAGACCTTTTGCTTAAGTTGGCTAGTCAAAAACTGTCCATTTTCACCCTGATAAAGTCCTTTTGTTGTTGTTTTGGCAGTGCATTTAGGTCATTGCATGAAGTTCCTCTCAATTGGATTGGATGCATTTCTCTGTAAATTGGCAGACAGAAGGTGAGTTCTAACATCAGTTAATGTTAGTGAGCGTGTGTGGTATGCCACAGAAGGCTTTGCTAATTTTGTGGAAAAGTCAGTTCCGACCTCCTATTGCTGGAAGCCTGATAAATATGATGGTTCTCCTAAGAAATGCAAGGGTTTCATGATGCAATGCTCAATTTTTTTTCAAAGTTAACCCTTCAGGGACCAATTCAGGTGGGTGACTTCTAAATCTAAAACAGGGAAAACAGTCTGCACCAGATTATAGACTTTTATAACATTCAGAACACTTGTGCTAAAAGTTCTGTTAACTGTGATACATCAGACTAGTCCAGCTAAATTCATGCTCAAAATCAAGCATATGTACTGTAAGTTACTCTTCTAAGGCTCTCCTGTGATGAGACAAATCACTCAAGACAAGGGAGGCTATGTTTATACTGTGGGAAAATGGGGATATTTTCAAGCTAAGTGCTGTCAGAGACACAAAGAAACATACCATGACCAGATGACCCATCTTATTACTCCTATGAATGATAAGAGATCAACAATCCATGTATGATTAATATGGTGCTAGGAGGAAATAGCCAAAATTCTAGAGATTTTTCCCCACTCCAATGCAACCCTCAGTAAGTCTAGACATGCTGAATGGATCTCCTCTAGGAGAAGGAAAGGTAACCATGTGCACTGTTCCACTCCAAATAAGCAAACCCTCCATAAATGCCTAATACAAAGGCCATGTCAGGTATGTCAGTGAAGAACTTGAGCTAGGGTACCATCGCACTTCTACTTGTCTGAGGCCATGCACTGATAACCAAGGGCTCAACTCACTCACTGGTATGACTGTGTCTAAGTATACAGTAGGTACCATCTAATGCACTCTGCCTTCAGCATTTGAACAAGTGAGAGAAGTTCATGTCATCATTAAATAGGTTGACCTCTCTCAAGAGATGAGAAAATCAACTATCATCAATTGTTTTTCCAACTCCTGCCATCTAATCTCTGTAGAAAGACTCCACAGCAATAAAAACTGCCTATATGATTTCCAGAGAGGTGTTCCACCACTGTGGTCTATTAGAGGACATAATCTCAGACCAAGGAGTCCATTTAACCTCACAGCTATGGAAGCAATTAAACATCAAGGTCAGGGTTTCCTCTGGCTACCACCCACAGTTCAATGGCATTGTTGAATGCCTGAACCAAGAAATTGGCAGATTCCTCAGAACAGCCACAGAATTCATTGACACCCATCCACCCCCTTTCATTTTGTTTTCTTCTACCAACCCCCACTGTTTCTGTGGTCCTGAGAACACTCAGAAGACCCAGTGGTAAATGAATTTATGCAAAATAGCATGAAATAGACCTGGGAGGCTGGACACATTGGTCTCCAGGGGTTCATTTGTCAACAAAAGACCGAGGCAGATAAACTTTGCCATCTTTAGATACAAATGTAACCTGGGTTGGTTTGACACTCCACCCACAATCTGAGATTCAAGACTCCTAACGCTTCGCAACTCCAGTGTATGATTTATTGATCAAATCATGATTATTACACAAATCTACTTTGTTTTATATCATTTACAGCTACCCCCAGTTACAGAACAGCCCCCACGTTTAATGTCTTGTTACTCAAACCTGTTTACCCTTCTCTGCACAACTAGGTAACTGGAGCTGTTCACATTTAGGTAAGTTCTAAGCCATTATTCCTGTGTTAATCTTATTTCATATGACCTTGCCTTGTGTCTGTGATGACCCTTTTGGATTTGTACGTGATTCTAGAAATACTGTGATTATTGCTTTTGACCCTTGCCCCACAGTCTCACTAGTCTTTGGAAAGTATTGAAATTTCTTTGCATGCTCTTAGCCTGTTTGCTTATTCTGTGTCTTTGATTGTGGGTATGCAAATGGATCCTCACACTAGTACCCCTGGCACTAGTATGTTAAAATAAGATGCACCGTGTTCATACAATTATTGAGATTGATTTTAGATCCTGTTATACTGCTTATGCAAAAAAAAAGAAATGACAAATTGAATGCTCGGTTGTTCTGCTTTTATAAATTAAACTTAGTATTATGATGTAAAAGTGCACCAAACTATGAAATAGACCACATTGATTAAGATTTGTCTGATCTCAAAACCTTAGTGTCTCACAGTTTGTGGTAAAGATGGGCATCTAAGTATAGCGGTTGGATATAAGATCAAAAGATGAATAAGGTCTATCAAGAACTTAAAGTTTGACTGTATATCCTTTGCTTTAAATAAATGCAATAAGCTGGAGACTCTCTGACATCACCAAACTATTTCATTCTTCTATTGTGATGCTTTTCCAGACTTGTATCACAGCTTCTTTCAGCTGTTGTTTGCTTTAGGTGGGGGGGGTCTCGTCTTCAGGAGGTGAAATGCTGCATAATTGGGTTAAGGTCTGGTTATTGATTTAGCTGGTCTAAAACCTTCTACATTTTCCCTGATGGAGTCTGTTGTTGTTTTGGCAGTGTGTTTTGGATCATTGTCTTGCAGATCTTCTCAGTAGAATAATTTCTCTATAAATTGGCAGACAGAATGCTTCTGTAGATTTCTGAATTCCTCCTGTTTCTACATTCTTCATCAATAAAGATTAGTGAGCCTATTCCAGAAGCAACCATGCAAGTCCAAGCCCTGACACTTCCTCTATCATGCTTGACCTATGAGCTTGTATGTTTGGGATCATGAAGGTTTGCATCTTGTGGGGTTTTTTGTGCTCTGGAAGTCTTTTTCAAACGGTGTATTGTAAGACCTTCGCCCTGTCGTGTGGAAATTTTTGGTGATGTCACTGATATTTTTCGTACACCAGTAGCTTATTTCAACAAATCCAAGTCCTGGCTCAAACCAAATGTATAAATTCAGTGATATTAATTGTTTAAACATGCATCCTAGAGTACATTGATATAATTGCATGAATTATTTTTGATCAGATAGGTGGGCACAGAACAAAAGGTATCATTTTTAGTTTGTAATACATCTAGATGTAACTGAGCGTATTTGTGATGTTTATGTAATAATTATTTATTATCTATAGCTTCTTTTATTATTCATTTCTTTGTATTCCCATACCTACACCACTTTCACCAGTGATACCATTAAATTCAAAATTTCTCTAGGAAATATCTGCCAAGAGACATTTACTGGAAGTGAAAAGCGAGGTGAAGTAGAGTTGGCTGTGCTCATGCCATTAGCTCTTGGAGGCCACAGTGAAACTTGAGCCCCCCTCGGGGCAAATCCCACCCCCATCCCAAATTGTGACAGACACTTTACGAGATACAACTTCTTGCTAGGTGGCCTTCCTCCATTTCAAGGGGTTCCATGTGCAGTAGGAATAGTTAAACGCCTGTACACCTCATTTCCTAATGGTAAAAATGACCAAATTAGGACCAGAAAGTTTTCTGAATCCTTTATTAGCACTGAGATTACTGTTGGTGAAACCCCAGTGCAGCTGTTTTCAGCAGTCTGTCAGTTGGCAATTCCTTACTTGGCCGTGAAATTGATTAGAATCTTGTATGTAACATATAGCTGCTTAATCATGTAGAAGAACCTACAATACCCAGGATTCTCTCACATAAGCATGTCTGGATGTGATTTATTACATATCTTAAAGCTACAGGCATGAGATATTTGAGAGTGGCAAGTAACTGTGCCATATAATCTAAATAAATCTGGTTTACATGATGATAATTGATTTGACAGGGTCTCCAATGAATCATACAACATATTTGACTTGAGAAATAAAACAGTAAAGCAACCATACAACAGTGACAGAAATTTAAATAAGGCAAAATGACAAGGGTTATTTAACAAGAACTTTAACCCCTAAAATCCCAGGGTTTTTCTTTGGGAGTAGAATTATATACCATGTCTAATTACATTACATTTGCGTCACTGTAGTTTCACTGTAGTGATTTGCATTATTCATAGTAACTGATGAATAGCATGCTTTCAGACGAACAATAAGTTATGCTTAACTAATACTGACAATATTTATTTACACTGCTAAATAATTAGGATCATTTAACGATTTAAAAGTTAACCTTGAAATGATATGGAAAGTCAGGGGATTAAAGCAGTTAAAGCAAGGCTTTATGATATTACATGAATAAATAGGCTTCAAGCTCTGAATTTGTAGCTACCTCAAAACGGTAATGGCCATGTCAGATTGGATACAGACGTGTAGCTCTTAATGGCAAATGAACTGTTTTGTGTGATACTGGCTGCAAGGATTGTTTGCTATTCCACACATCCCACAATGTTTTTTTTCGCTATGATTGTTAAATTAGGTGCTAATTTGGCAACAGGACTCCACCAAGGTTTGTTGACATACATCCTAGAAACCATAGCCAGTGATGTAAACGTTGGCCTGAATTGTATGCCAGCTGTTAGTATTTTCAGTACAGTTCTGTACAGTTCAGCCAGTACAGCCCAAGAACAGGCCCACATGATATTTGACAAAAGTTGAGAGAA
>JAOTRN010018311.1:0-11903 GCA_028566695.1 Bagroides melapterus | reverse complement strand
AATACTAATAGAGCTACCATACTATTATCAGTAAACAGTGGTCATATAGAAGTGCTGTGTTGAGCAACTAATGAACATGTGGCATATCAGTATAAATTATGAAATTTGTGGACACCCATTTTGCAGTTGAATTTGTTTATAAGCGAATCTAACACATTTTATTGCACAATCCTACAACAGGCACTACTGACGGATGAAACTATTGGAAATGTTCCAATCTTGATTCTTGGTAACAAGATTGACAAGCCAGACGCCATAAGTGAGGAGAAACTTCGTGAACTGTTTGGATTGTATGGTCAGACAACTGGCAAGGTCAGACAAGTCTTTTGCACTTTTTTTTTTTTTGGATGACCTGATCTTTTAATCTGTACTCATGCTATCTTGTTTTCTCTTTCTCTAGGGTAATATTCCCCTGAAAGAGCTGAATACCAGACCACTGGAAGTGTTTATGTGCAGTGTGCTAAAGAGAGAGGGATATGGGGAAGGCTTCCGCTGGCTTTCACAATACATTGATTAGAGGTCTTACTACAAGGAGCTGCACCAGGAACTTACTAATGAAATTCAAACATGTTCAGTTACTCTCCAAAAGAAAATAGCTTTAGTCATTCAGTGCAACTTAAGTTAAATAAGCTTTCAAAGGGTAAAAAATTTAATTTCCCCCTGAAAGCTTTTCTAAGAGAATGGCATATCAGTGTCTCTATTTTCAAGCCAAATAGATCATGCGTTTTTGTTTTTCTTTTGCTTTTTTTATGCATGAAATCTGGCACTTGTGGAATGAAAGCAAATAATTTGAATGCTGTTGGCAGCCCCACTTTGTTTAAGAAAATGTCTGATGTTAATGTTTTCAACCCTTGGGATGTTTACAGTGTATCTTTGGGATTGTGGGAGAAAATTGATTTCTTTCAAGATTTTTCTTATAATTGCAAGATTATACAAAGAAATTTGGGGCTGCAAATACCTTTCAGAATTTTTGCTTCCATACTACATGCTGTCATTTTGAATGGGTTAGCTGTTTTCTTTAACAAAATTCAAATAATTAATTGATCTCTTGTACAGCTCCACCGCCCCCACACACAAAAATAGGTGCCATGAAATGAACACTGAAATACTTTGTTTTTATTCATCTTTGGATTGCAACCCCAGATATCTTCAGTGTTCAGCAAGATTAAGATATGTACATCTACTGTCCATAAACTACAGTATATTCAGTATGTAACCTAATGAGCGTTATGTAAAGTATTTGAATATAATAGCTATCATGGATTTTTTTGAGTGTTTTCCTGAGTTATTGATTTTATCAGTATGTACATCAGAAGTAAAAATACCAAGTATCATCAAACAATATCTAAAACAACTTGCATAAAAGGGCTACCCAGATCATATTTTGAACAGTTTAGAGGAGCCTTAAAGAAGGCACAATGACATTTTATTTGTATTCTTCCTTTGTATACTGCATATCATTCCATGAGCTCTTGCATGTAATGGAGAATCTCTGTATTAAAAAAAATAAATGTAAAATGGCAAATATTTCTAGAAACATTCCCTTTTCTAAGACATGGATAATTACTAATAGATAGTATTATAGGCAGAACAGCTGAGGAAAAAAGAACAGAACCTGTGTAGTTCCTTAGCTATGTTACTATTTTATTTTTAAAATGGTTTCATACACTGAGACCAGCTGCTGTTGCATGATCTATTAAATGATGTCCACAAACAACTGGCATTTAAATGAAAATTGTAAGTAGCTGTGGTTTTTTGCCTTGCAGTTGTCCAGATGATGCCCTGTAGCAAACTGTACACATACTACTGCCAAGTTCATTCCACCTTCACTAATTAAATGTAACTGCTGCCTATCAAAAGAGTTAGCTCTTTAGCTAGCATAGCTAGGTTTCTGTTGGTAATTTGCATCTGAGATTACTCTTGATATACTGTAAGATGAAAGGAGGAGCATGTTGAAAAGGGAAAGGTTGGGAAGAAAGATTCATGCAGCCAAGCTACAAATATTTAATTGAAGTCTTTGTATGTGCAAGATACTGGAAGGTATAAGTGTAAGGTGCTGGAGTGGTGCTGTACTTTCAGCACTATGGCTGGAGTTGTGTAAGGAGCGTTGTATACTTCACCCTTGATTGAGCTGGAATGTACCATATACCAGTGAGTATGTAAGGGGGTACACACCATGCTTTGGTGGATTCAGACTATAATCAGACCACAGTTCACCAAAGACTGGTTCAGTGTGAGCTTTTGGGTGTAGCATGTATGGTTAGGATGGGTCAAGGTGTATCCACAAGGATCTTCATGAACATCTCTTAGTGTGGTCATCACAATTCAATTCAGGCGCAAAAGCATAGTATTGAGGTGGCGGTTAGTCCCTGCCTCACCTATTCACTGAATTTGGGTCCTGTGATTAAAGTTACATGTTGTGGGATGTGTGCATAGTTGGCTTGGGGGAGGCATTTCTGGTGCCGTCTACATCTGCTCTGCATCAGACAGGCAAAGAGAAGAGGGAGGGAATGACAAAACACTCTGGCACACCTTTGAGCAAGTGAAAGTAATTGTCAAGTGAGTCAAATGATGCAAAGATAGAGGGCCATGTCATATTTACCAACTTAATTTTCTTAAACCATGGAGAGTGGTGGGGCCTGTGATGTTACTTATGTTCATTCCAGAGAGTGAGCTGGGACTGGAGATAAAATTAAAAGCGGCAATTTCCTCCACTTCAGGACATCCAATGTCCAGGTGGTGCTCTTGAATTTCAGCACAGGCAATATCTGAGGGCTGTCCTGAGATCACTGGGATGGGAGGGACTAATGGCAGACAAGTGTGCAACTGGACGGATGGAAATACAGAATCTCTTTCACAAAGATGATTGCAGCATTAGAGGTGACAATAGAAAGGATTAGATAGGAATTAGATTTGTTAGCGGTCACCTCAAATCCAGCAGTAGAGCACTGTGGGGAGAAAGGATGCCATAATAACAAAGCTAATGCCCATGGGAGCACCACTCCTATCTTCTTCACATGGCTAAAATGTTTGTGCTCCTCAGAGAAGTACCAGTTGAGAAACCGGAAAGCAGATATAGGATACAATACAATACAATATTAGGATTGTGTCAGTTCCCAGAGCTAAACAAAAATAGAGAAAAACTGAAAATCTAACAGCCTTTTTAGACAAAGCATTAATTGTGGGAGGTTTTACTATGAATTTTTATAATACAGAAAACCCTCAAAAAGCAGCAGTTGCAGGGGCTGGACAATATAAGGGATTCATACAGCTGAATAACTTCTAGTGGAATTTTGTACCATTCTTCTAGCAGGATATCTTATAGTTGCTTCACAGAGTTCTTTCCAAAATTTCCCACACTGGTTTGATGAAATCAGGTGATTGAGATGGCCAGGGTAGATGTGAAAGTTCATATTGGTACACTCTCAAACCAAGACTGAATTTCTTTGGCTGTGTGCACATTATTATCATGAAAATGGCATCATTGTTTTTTAACATTTAAACTATAGGATGCACCTGGTCACTTAGAATGTCCAAATAGCTGCTAGCAGTAACATGTACCAAGATATGTCTACCCAAATCTTCACAGATCCAAACCCATGTTTGAGAGTTGGAACCAAACAGTCAAGTTGTGTGCTTTTTTGGAGGTTCTCCAGAAATAATCTCAACCTGCTGTTGGGAAGCTAGATAAAAATTTGCATATCCAGTCTACAAAGAGAAGGTATTGTAAATTTTAAAAAATTTCAAGAAAGATATTTCTTAGTGTACAGTTCTGAGAGTGTGGTTATGAATTAGGTTTACAAATGTTTTTGTTAAAAGTGGTTAAGTGTATCATGGCTACAATAATTTTAAAATATAACAATCATTTTTATACATTAATGTTTTGGATTATCCTATAAACACAACACATTTTTCAAATTTACTTCTTTTCTTATGGTGTAATGTATAAATAGCATCACTCATGTATAAATAGAATCACTCATTCAAACTGAAATATGTTTAATATATCGAACCAATGATACACTCCTTCACAGACTACACTGTTAAATTGTAATTGTGTTCTAGATTCTCTTCATAACATGGCTCTTGCCCCTTCTCCTCTTGTTTAACCCATAATACACAGCAAATTTAGCAGTGTTAATTCAACTCCAATAGTGTTAAATTAGTGTTAAAATGTCTATATTGTCCATACTAAAACTCAGAAATATGGGGAAAAAAATGCAATATATTGAGCAAACATCTTTTTGACCTTATTTGTTGAATTGTATGTTGGATTTTTCTGTAGAGCTGCACAAGTCATGCCAGAGTCATCTCAATGTAGACAGACTGTAACTCATCGTTACTGATTAAAAAAAAAAATCTACAGCACCATGTACCACTGAAGGACTCAACAACCAGGTTATCACCTGTTACTTGTATAACAGACCCTAGAAAAGGTGAGTCAGAAAGGCATTTCAATTCATTTGGTTCCAAGAGTTTTATGATCATCATTGAGCAGCCGATCATCAAATCCATATTTTTTCACATCTTGAGAGTTAAAGAGTAACATGAATATTCATTAACACAGAATTAAAAATTTGATGGAGTCTTAAATGCTAACAAAGCAGTGCAGACCTTTTGTGCTGTGCTTCATACATGAAGCAAATCAACATATTTGCATCCATGGATATTTTTCACCTCAAGTGTTGTAAAGAAACCTTGCTCTGACTCTGGGATTTTCTTTGGCACTTCAAACGTCGATGTTGAACACTGTGGTTTGGATGAATGTGTACATAATGTGACTCTTTGGCACGACTATCCCACTCACAGATGAAACAACAGTACATGGTATAGTCAAGCTGCAGTCCCAGAGCAATGACTTTCAGATCTCCACAGATATTCAAGTTGTACTTGCTGTACTGGATGTGCTTCAGCAACATTTCCATGTTCTCATAGGTTTCTTTTGTGTGCTGCCTAGCCAACAGGTATTGAAGGGTGAACATTGCCATGGTGTAACAGAACAGCTTTGAAGCTTAACATTGATGAATCAATAAAGAGATACCACTCTTCCATGTCTTGGTCATGACCCAAAGCAGAGAACAATCATTCAATGTCAAAACACAGAGACTTTCAACTTGTGCAAAGAGTTTGATTATATTATCTTGGTGAGATTTTTGTACCTGGTGACGGCAAACACCATTCCTGCAGTTTTGGACCCAGCAATTCGGCTTTTGCTTTAGACAGACTCAAATCTCTGTCCAGATCGTTTAATTCTGACTGTGTTATGAGATGCGGATCACCTGAGGAGCATGTTCAAAATCCAGATCAATGTCACTCATAGTTCTCTGCATTGCATTTTCTTCTTTCTGGTTCATCTAACGTCCATTCCTTTGGTGGCTTTGAAATTGGAAGACTGTCGTGGCACAGGTCTCATTGCTGAAAGCAGATTAGGGTATTTGACTGACCTCGTTTTTGGCAGAGAAACCAGACTGATTAGTCAAATAGAAGTAACAGTCTGTCAACATGGTCATCCTTTTTGGGCTATTTAAACAGCTTGTCTGCACTGGGGCTTCACCAGATGGTTCTCCAGGTTCTGCGATCGGACAAACTCTCGCCTGTTGTTCTGCCCCACCTTTTCCTGGATTCGCTGCCTCACCCATCTTCGATCCATGAGAGGTTAGCTTTGAGCTTTAGCGTTCTCCTCCTCCCTAGCGCTCTTTGTTAGCGGCTATTTAGCTGCGCCTTTTTCCCCGCGAACGTTTTGAACTTTCATGCCTGTTTGGATTATGTTAACTGAACTCAGCCTTTTCCAGTATGGAATATGTGCTTTTGTTTATTTTTCTGTTTTTGCCCAGACATTTGGATTACTCCTCTTGAACTCTGTAGTTTCCAGTGTGGATTATACATGCTTTTGTTTTTCTCCTTTTTGCCCAGAAGTTTGGATTACTTTTACTGGACTTGGCAGCTCCCTGTGTATATTATTTTCAGTTGGCAACTTTGTTTTAGACATTTCTAAGTCTGCCACCTGTGAACTTTGGGATATATTTACATTTGTGCCTTCTGTTCTAACTGCCTAAGACCTTGATTAAAATCTCATTTCATCTGACTGCATCCTGCATTTGGGTACCATCTTCTCATTTCTGCCGTATCCCTGACAGAACTAGCACTTTCTTTGTTGTGTGTGTACTTAAAAAAAAAAAAAAAAAACTTTGAACAGTGTTTTAGGCTCAAGGTATCTTAAGTCTTTAACCTAGTGAACCAGAGTTAATGTATTCAAAATAGAGACTTAAAATCATTTTTTATGTTGCTCTGGATAAGGGAGTCTGCCAAATGAATCCCAAAGCTATTCATTATGCAAAGAAAAGAATTCCACTGTGCTGTAATGTGTGGCAATAATATTAAAAGTTTATCAAGTTGTGTAAGCAAAACAATTAGCTAGGCTCTTCCCCCAAAAACTAAGAAATGTCATGACCATAACATTATTATTACATTTCTGGATGTGATGGTAATGAGTTACTATTAGTTTATTTTTGAAAATGGAGGAATCTGTTCTTTTTTTATTTTTTATTTCAACTGAAATGTTTCTCAAGCTGTTGGCTATTCTCAAGGCTGTTGAACTCAATGAAGCACTGAAAGAAGTACTCTGTCACAAATCTGCTGTTTAGTTGTCATCCAACTAGCAATTAACTCAGAAAATATTAAGAACATGTTTTTGTAAGAAGATAAATCATTGAGGGTGAATATCTTTAATGAAGGAGAAGTTTATTACTGTGTAGCATTGACAAAATACATGAAGTGCTTTGGGTTCATTGGAGTTAAGAACACAGGACAAATCCTGCTCAAACTGTTTTCCTGTTTGTAATATAAATGAGCAAGTTTTGTTTTAAATGTAAGTTGAGTGTACAAATTGAGTGTCTGGTCGGATGTTTTGATGGTAATGGTAATCATGGTCATGTACACCTCAGCTTGGTATTGTTACAAGGCCTTGTCACCCAAATGGTTGAGAGATACTATTGTTTAAATGGTAATCACTGAACACAAATTGAACACAAATTGTTCAGTGATGGTCCTTGATGCAAAGTGACCGTTCCCATACTAATAATTAATTGAGGTTATTCGTTTAATGGTCTAAACATATTTCTCTATGATATTCAAGCGTTTTTGGGAATGAACTCTTTCTGATATGCATGGCCCTTAAACTTCACATCACTTTTTTTTCACAGTGTACACCTCCCATTTTGTTCAGGTGATCAGTGGTGATAAAGTACTGTGTATTTTCCAACTTTGGCCCTAAGAGAATTTGACGCATCATTGAGCCATCACCACAATGATTACAGCACCATTCCATTAGGCAAATTTATTACAGGCTTTCTCTTAAAATTTGGTGATATGCAGCCAACAGGAACGTCTTACATTGATCATTGAATTATCTGCAGTCTGATGTCTCAATATAGAACACATACAGCATTGCATAATGCACTGATGGTGAGAAATGATGAGAGAGCTGCACACACAAACAGCTGTGTTAAGTTACATCCCAATTAAATTAAAAGCAGTTAATAATTAACAATCATGCATTATATTTGGTATAAACCAGCTGCCCGATTATTGCTGGTTGCAACAAAATCATGATAGCTGAGAAATATTGTTGTCCTTATGCCTGTCACACTCGATCCGTGGCACTATAGGTCGTTGATCACTTTCTGATAGGGTCTCATCACCATACCCAAAGGAGGGGTTATTGTTGTTTTGGGCACTCCTGTAGCTTTATTGCTGTCAGGAGGGGCATCATCCTAGTCCATTACAACATCTTTTTCTTTTTGCAAACAATGAGTTTATGCCACATATACACACACATTACACACAACACTGAAAACATTACAAACACATACCATACACACTTGCCTATTTACATGGCCCTGTATGATTGCCATTAGATTATTTTATGGTTTAATTCATCTACAAGGTACCATCTCTTAGCAGGATGTCAATTTTTAGCTTGTAAACGGAATCTCTGCATAGTCTTACTCAGTTAGCGAGAGCTGTTATGTTGGTAGTTCTTTACCATGACTTCATCACATATTTCAATTATGTAATGGTGCACATCCTGACCAGAATACATCTTGTTTTCCTGACTGCTCCAAATTTGATGAGTGGCTTGGTGACAAATAACAGGAAATGAGTTACACAGATTCTTGAGCTTTTTACTTTACTTTAGGTTAAAAGCTAACTCTAGTTGACCGGCCCTCCCATCGGTACAACTGGCTAATGTCTGCTCTCTTGAAAATAAAATGGACGACCTCAGACTCTGACTGACAATTGGGTGACCAAACGTCCTGTTTTCCCAGGACATTTCCTGTTTTCATGTCCTGTCCTGGCCATCCTGGTTGTTTTTTATGAAGTCATAAAAATGTCCTGGTTTTCATTGGGCCATTAAATTGACCGAGCCTGTTTTGACCAAGTCACCAATCTGAAGAAATTCATAGAAAGTGCAAGTAATGAGGTGTTTATTTGCCTGCAGGTGCACCAGAAGTGGACCAAATACTTTGAGAAGGCCAAAAGCATTATATGCTACTCAGAACTATTGAAGATTGCACAGTTTGTCTTTGCACTTCTCTCTCACAATTCAAATGTTGAGAGGGTTTTCTCACTGATGCAGAGCCAGTGGACAAAAGAGAGGAACCAGCTCTCTGTTGAGTCATTGAAAGGGAATCTATTTGTGCAGTACAACTTCAAAAATACTTCTTGCAAAGACTTTCATGCTTATTTGTTAAGCAACAAAAAATGCTGGGAAAGATCAGCTCCACAGGAAAATATAGATGGAAAAATAAGGAAGATGAGGAAGAAAAACAGGATGAAGAGGAAAATGTGGATGAAGAAAACTAAAGATATAGATATTTTTGTTAGTTTAATTAGTTTGTGAGAGCTATTTTTCTTAAATTTGGATTGTTAATATAGCAGAGGTATTTTTTAGTTTATTATTTATTTATTTTTCTAATACAGAAGAGACATTAATTCTATCCTTATTTCATTCGTTATTTTTGAAACTTGTCATAATAAAACGTTGAAATGTTGAAATAAAATGTTGAGTAACCTCTGAGAAGCCTATTTAAATTTGTGTCTTTGGTTATAATATTTTGTAATATAACCATTTTCTAGCTATACAGAGGAGGCATACTTTGAAATTTTACGGCATTTTTGAAGAAACTTCAAGTTTCATTTGAGTATTTCATTTGAGTGTCCTGGTTTTTGGTAATCAAAATATGGTCACCCTAACTGACAACCCATGCTGAAACAAGGAATTGCTGTGTGCTTATCTTCATGGAAACATGTCTGCAGAGCAACGTCCCAGATGCAATGATCCAGCTACACCTAGGCTTCCAGTAAGTGCTGCGGATGTGGACCTGTGACTAGGGAAACAATACCACAATTATAGCTACCCACGGCTCACCACAGCTGGAGTTTTTTGTGGTTAAATGCCAGCCATACTACCTACCACAGGAATTAACCGCTATTACACCGATCAGGCAAAACATTATGACCACTGACAGGTTAAGTGAATAACACTGATTATCGCTTCATCATGACACCTGTTAGTGGGGGGATATGTGAGGCAGCAAGTTAACATTTTGTCCACAGAGTTGATGTGTTAGAAGCAGGAAAAATGGGCAAGCGTAAGGATTTGAGCGAGTTTGACAAAGGTCAAATTGTGATGGCTAGACGACTGGGTCAGAGCATCTCCAAAAGTGCAGCTCTTGTGGGGTGTTCCTGGTCTGCAGTGATCAGTATCTACCAAAAGAGGTCCAAAGAAGGAACAGTGGTGAACCGGCGACAGGGTCATGGGTGGCCAAGGCTCATTGTTGCATGTGGGGAGTGAATGCTGACCCGTTTGATCTGATCCTACAGAGGAGCCTCTGCTGTTTTGGCAGCAAAAGGGGGACCAACACAATATTTGTAAGGTGGTCATAATGTTTTGCCAGATCAGTGCATAGTTGTAGTATAGGTAAACTCCGGTAACATGTATATGCAGTTATGTTGTTGAGTTAGACGGTCATACACCTGCCTGCTGTAACCACATTTCTTAAACAAACCAGAAATGGTTGACGGGTGAGGTCCATGTCCTGCTCAGATGGAGGAATGCTGCCTTCAACTCGGGAAAAGAAGAACCTTTCAGGTCAGTAAGGGCTCAGATTTCCAAAGCCATCAAGAAAGCAAAAACACTGGTATTTACAGAAAATTAACAATCACTTCTGTGATACTAAGGACACCAGATACATGTGGCAGGGAATCCAGGCCATAACTGATTATAAAATCACATCACATGCCAACAACAGTGACAGCTATCCCCCTGACATGGTAAAGAACTTCTGAACACCACATGAGCATGCAAATTTATGCCTACCCTTGAGGAGCAGGTGCTCTGCCTAGCCACAAGAGGAGAACACTATCTAAAGTCAATCCAAGGAAAAGTGCTGGCCTGGATAACATTCCAGGGAGAGTGCTCTGGGACTGTGCTGACCAGCTGGCAGGTGTCCTCACAGACATCTTTAACCTCTTCCACCCGACAGCCCAGGACAGGGCTAAAAATGTAAATCTTCTTCAAAAACAAATATGCCTGAATGTATCTACACATGCAGCATAGCAAAACAATGTGAATAAACTCCACTATATGACTACAAGCACAGATTTCTATTAAAAAAAACCCACAATACCTATACCAAGGAGCTAAATGGACAGACAGAAAAAATCATAAACATTGAGTACGTAAGAAAACTGACCCAAGAAATCAGCCATTAAATGATACAAATACAGATTCCAACAGTATAAGGATCAGCACTACAAAAAAAATTACACTTTCGTGCTTCCTTAACACTAAATTTGGCTTTAGCTTTGGTGTTTAACGCTAACAAACTTAGAAAACAAAGTAGGTGATTAGTAGGCGATCAGTCCTCACACATTTTTTATTGTCTTATTATTGGATTTTGCATCAAATTACATGGATGTGGCACTTGCCATTCAATTCTGTTGTCAAGTCAAGTCAAGAAGCTTTTATTGTCATTTCAACCATATATAGCTAACACATATATATAAAACACAGTGAAATCAGTCAACGTTTCTTCCAGGACAATGGTGCTAATTGGAAAAAAGTTTAAATCTCAGTTAAATGTCCCAGACCTTTAAATTCAATGATTCAGTTATCTACAGAATTTAATCATGCTTTTTGCTTTTTAAATACTGAAAATGGGTAGAAAGGGAAAATGCTGTGTATGCGACACTAGAAGAGGTAGATTTAGCGACAAAACACAGTAATTATGTGTTACAGTGATTATGAGTAGTGCACAGGAATACATATTGGTCGAAAGTTATCGCTGTGTTTATTCCCGGGTGTGCTGGCTTACATTTGGAAGGAATAAACACCTATAGGGACATATAAACCAAATAAATTAAGTTTTACCTGAGTTTTAGTTTTAAGTTTATGCTTTCACTGTATGAATTCAAAGAGATATACTCTCTAAAATTGTAAAAATTTTGTCAGGTGGAAGTTCTTTTTTATTTTTGCTGTGTTCCAACTTCTGTTATTCTGAATTAGTAATATATACAGTATATACTTATTTGAACACTTCTTAAGCACACATGTATTACCTTTATTTTGGAACTCTGGAGGGTTCACCTAAACTTTCCTCTACAAAAACCTCTGTTTAATATCCATGATACACAATAGATAAATCAATCTTGGAACAGTTAATGGTGAGATAACTAACTAAACAAAAATACACAGGATGGCACACACAGTCCGCAGACTCTCCGGTCCAGTGTAGCATCAGCTGCAGGTAGTTGTCCTTGGAAAGGAAGAAGAAAGACAAAAAAAGTCATGTGCAGCACAGCATAGCACAAACGAGCAAGCACATAGATGGACACAGAGA
>JAOTRN010018310.1:0-11908 GCA_028566695.1 Bagroides melapterus | reverse complement strand
TAGGCCTGTTCCATGAGTTTATTTTTTTAAATAATTCTGTTGAAGCATGGTTGAAAAGCAATGTCTGACTTTCATTGTTTAACATTCATAAAATTTTTATTTATTATTACTTTTGTCAGATTAAAGTTATTTCTGTGACTATTGTGAAGTTTTTTTTTCATTGACCGAAGGGTACCAACAATTTTGTTCGCCTGCCTGCCTGCCTGCCTGCCTGCCTGCCTGCCTGGACACACACATATCTTCACAAAAACTGATATAAGATGTCAGTGTCAGTCAGCTCATCCAGATCCAGTTGCAGTTTCAAAAACACTCCAATTGGTGCAGTCAAAATGATGAACCAGGCAGTGATCAGAGTGTCCCAAAGCTGCCCAGGGTACATAATAATATGCAACCTTGAGGACTGTGTAACAACAATCCAGTGTGTTATTTTCTCTGGTGGGACAGTTAATATGCTGCCTGTATTTTGGTAGTTCACGGGTTACATTTGCTCTGCTAAAGTCTCCAGCGTTCTCCCTTTCAAAAACTGGCGTAAAAGACATTTAACTCCTCAGCTAATTTGGAACACCACCAGCTGAGGGAGGTGTTGCTTCTGACTTATAGTACCCTCCCACAGCTGCCTAGAATTTGTAGAGTTGTTAATATTGGCCTCAATACGCTTCCTATATTGTAATTTGGCAGTTTTGATACCACACTGTGTGTCAGTGTCAAGTACAGTGAATGCAATGTTTTGTAAATTTCAAAACCTTAATTTAAAGAAACTTGACCCTAGATGCAATCGGCCCATATAATAGCCCACAATGTTTTCTTCACATCCTAATTAAGCAGTCTATATCACCCTGCACGAATCAATTGTCATGTCCATGTCTTCCAATCACTGTTGCTGGTAAATAGTCTCAAGTGGGTGCAAAGAAAAGGCAGCAATGTGTGTCAGTGACTTAATGGTTGAAGGTTGTTGTACATAATGTATACATCAGTGTCTTTGCAAGAGAATAATACCAATGAAATACCACTTTAATATGAAGAGTGGTCAGAGCAGCCCAAAATAAATTGTTTTCTCATGTAATTGTCTCATTTTTCTTCACTGTTTTGTGAACAATGGTTAGGCACTATAACTAGACGTAAAGCCTGTTAATTAATAGAAAAAATATAAAGTTTACCATCTCCATCTAAGAGGGTATACAAGAAAATACATACTATACATAATTATTATTTTAATTATTTAAATTTCCCATACTAGAAATTTAGAAAAGTATCTTTTTTTTCCCCTAACAAAGTTCAGTGCTTTCCTCACAAAAGAGACAAATACATGTTGACCTGCACAATACAGACAATGAATATGCACTAATCAGCCATAACATTTAAACAACTAGCAGGTGAAGTCAAGGTGTGGGATATATTAGGCAGCAAGTTAAACATGAGTTCTTGAAGTTAATGTGTTGGAAAAATGGGCAAAAAGATCTGAACGACTTTGACAAGTTCCAAATTGTATTGATTAGACGACAGAGTCATCAAGATGCTTTTATTGTCATTTCAATTATATATAGCTGACACAGTATATAGTGAAATAAAACAGCAGCAGTTTGATGAGGGATTGAAATGTGGTGTGCAATTGAGTGAGTGATTGATTGATTTGTACAGTCCAGTGCAGTTCACACAGTCTGATGACTTGAAGGAAGAAACTACTGCACAATTGTCTGGTTGTGAGGGCATGAATGCTTCGTTACCTTTCTCCAGAAGGCAGGAGGCTGAAGAGTGTGTGAGAAAGGTAAGATTTTGGTTTGCGGATGAAACCTGTGGCATGAATGTCTGTGATGGAGGAAAAAGAGATTCAGATGATCTTATCAGCTGTCCTCACTATCTGCTGCAAGGTCTTGCAATCCGAGTTCCCAAAACAGGCAGTGATGCAGCTGCTCAGGGCTGCAGTAGCCTAGTAGTTAAGGTGTTGGTCTTCCAATTGGAAGGTTGTGAGTTTGAAACCCTGCCCCACCAAGCTACCACTGCTGGGTCCCTGAGCAAGGCCTTTAACCCTGAATTGCTCAGCTGTATAAAAACTGAGATATGAATGTAAGTCACTCTGGATAAGGGCATCTGTTAAATGCCATACATGTACTAAATGCTCAGGATACTCTCAATTGTCCCTCTATAAAACGTGGTCAGAATAGGTGGAGGGAAGTCCTGACCTTTTCTCAGCCTTCGTAGGAAGTAGACAGGCTTCTGGGCTTTCTTACTGATGGAGTTAAGTAACCAGGTGAAGTTCTCTGCCAGATGAACACCAAGAAATTTGGTGTTCTTGACGATCTTCACAGATGATCCGTCAATGTTTAGTGGAGAGTGGTCGCTCTGAGAGAGAGAATCCCCAAAACATCAGGTCTTATAGAGTGTTCACAATATAAACTTGTTAGTTCCTACCAAAAATGGTCCAAGGAAGGACAATTAGTGAACCAGATAGATGGTCATGGGCACCCAAGTTTATTTATGCGCATGGGGTGCAAAGGCTACTCTGTCTGATCAGATCCACCAAAAGTGTACTTGTAGCACAATTTGTTGAAAAGGTTGATGCTGGCTATGTTAGAAAGGTGTCAGATAATGTACACATTGCATTGCAGCTTGCTGTGTATTGAGCTACAGGTCAGATAACAGTCACCAGTAAAAGTGCCTACAATGAGCAGTGTTTAGCAATGTGCTGCTGGGAGGCCTTGGGTTCCAACATACATGTGGGTGTTTCTTTGATGCATATTACCTGCCTAAATACTGCTACAAATTAAGTACACCCCTTCATGGCAGTATTCCCTAATGGCATATGTCTCTTTCAGCAGGCTAATACACTCTACCACACTGCAAAAACCGTACCTGTCATTGATAAACAAGTCTAGAATAAATTAGTCTGAAGCGCTAACTGCAGCTTACAGGACTTAAGGGATTTGCTTCCGACATCTTGATGCCAGAAACCACAGCACACCTTCCAAACAAAAAAAACTTCCTAATACCTTCACACAAAATATAGCATATACCTCACCAAGTTTCAGGAACTTCCACATTACTTTAAATATGTGGAAAATGTGAAATAAACACAATTATAGATGTATGATGCCAACAAAAACAATATGACTAAATGCTGTATTAATTACAACACTGTTAAAACTGGCTTTTCCAGATAGATGCCTCTATATATGATTTTTGGTATTGCTATGGCAAAGATAAACCCTCAAATCAGTTGCAGAATAGACCTGGGTTGATGCTGTTCCTAATTCTCAGGTCCAATTCAGAAAAAATACACCCTTTTTCAGGTAGCTCCTTGGTGATGTATTGTGGTTAAGAGGGACCAAGTTGTTATACAAAAAATAAAGTGGAGACTTCTCTTTGGGAGTGTGTCTTTTCAATGAGCATACCTAGAGAAGTCATTCATTTGTCAATAAACCCCACACTCTAAAAAATGCTGGGTTGTTCCGGTAAACACATTGTTGGGTTGTCTATGCTGGGTCACAATTCTGGGTTGTTTGGGTTACTATAAACACACTGTTGGGTTGCTCATGCTGGGTCAAATGAGATGTAGTGGGGTCATTTACAAATAAACACCTGTTTGGGTTATTTTGACCCAACAATTGGTTTATACTTGAACCAGTTTTATTTTCAAACGGTAGCCTGCATAATGTTCGAAATATTACTGCGAATGTGTCACAAAGTGTAGTTTTAACAGTTGTTTAGGCAAGAATGCATGTGTGTACAGCTCAAAAAATCCTTCAGTTATTGAAGGTTGCGTCTATTTAAAAAATAGAGCTCCGGGCAATCGCAAGGCGCTCTGCACGCATGTACCCCGCTCGACGCAGGCTCACCTCGGACAAAAACTTCTGAAAACTACCGCTGGCTGGCTGTGATGTCTGTAGTGGTTAAAACAGCGTATTTATTTCATTTTGGGTATTACTAACAGGCAATCTTTGGTATATGACGATATAATCAGGGTGAGCCTTGCTACATTTTAATAAAAAATGACAGAAATGGGATTGCACATATTTAACGCGGCTATGCGAAGAATCATGTACTGGTTCCATTTGCAATATACCCGGTGTCCTCTCAAACCCTGAGTGTACACTTCCAAGTCCGAACAGCAAGTCATTGCACTTTTGGAATTGAGAAACGGCCTTTCTTGGACGAACTTTCTGGAGTCATCACTTTTGAAGCGAGGGGAACGTATTTTTTGGTAAGTTAATATGAATTTTCACCTACATTTTACCTACATAAGTTAATGTGAAGTTTTTACTTATTTGTTAGTAAGTTGTGTTAGGAGAAAGCATATTATATTGTTCAAAATAAATGCTTTGATAGTCGTAGTTGAAAACGAGATATATCTGCATCCTTTGAAATATTCAGTACAAGTAGCAAATTCTTCGCTTAAATATCGTATTTATCTAGGGGTTTTTGAGAGTTTAAAATGAGGTGTGGTGTCTCGTATAAAATCCAGACAGAGTGCCCATCCTGTTAGCCATCCACGTTAACTCCTGAGGTAAATTAGCCAGAAATATACAATAAATGCATGCTCACATCATGTACATTATGTATTTTTTGTGTATTTACAAGGGGGGAAACACGTTTTGCATGTTTAGGGACATGTGCGTCCCTTATTTTAGCCCCTCACACAGAAAATCTGGCGGAAAACTAGTCTCAATAGCGAGTTGTGTGTGGAAAGTTTTAGCTGTTTGGGAATAATTGTCAGGAAAAGCGACAGATGTCAGTGTCAGAACCAGGATAATTGATAGTTGGAGTATATGCACCGCTGACGTTTATCAAATTAAATGTTAAGTGCGATGAGCGAGTAGAAATTGTACTAAAGCAATACAGCTGAAAGCATTTTACCACTGGTGGGTGGTAAATACTACCCTTGGAAATAGTCTATTAATAGTCCATTTACCTATTATGGTAGTCATCAAGTTTTATTGAATAATAATGAGTAAAATTCACCCACACTACCTAATTATTTAAAGTAATATCTTCACCTAAAGAAAACATCATAATATATACCCCAAAAAATTGGCTATGTTGTTTAAGTCACATGTTCGTTGTGCGAGCTGGACTTTGTAAAGCTTCTGGGTTGAAGGAAAGATACCTTTCTAACATGCTGTCTATCATATCTGGAAAGCAAACGATAACTTATATAACCTATCATTCTATGTTAGACGAGGAGTTCGCGTTTTTAGCTTTGTTTATGCAGACATCTCTTTAACAAACTAGCTAACGTTAATGTACAGGAGAAGAGGCGTTTTTTCCGCATTGGTTAAGCATTAGTGGTACGGGAAAAACGTGACATGGATATAACTGACTTTAGAATACAGCCATGAATTATGATTAGGTCAATGCCATATATGTGAATAGAATAAAGAATTGTTATAATGTTTTGCTGAAATGTTAAATGAAGTGTTACAATTTTAAATATCAGTGTGCACTGTAAAAAATTTTTGTTTTTTTACAGATTTTGGCAATAAAATTTAGTGTTTTCTTTGTTTATTTAAATGACAAATTATGAGTAAAATAACAACAATACACTGTTAATTGAAATGTGAGACATGATTTTACAAAGAAATTCTGTATAAATGAAATACACTAAACAACTGTTTTTTTTAGCCGATTTTAAATGACAATTTTAAAAAATTAACTGTAAAAATAAAGTTTTTTGTTAACTTGCTGGCCTCTTCTTTGAAACATGGAATGTTTGTAAAATCAGTCATTTGTAAAATGAGTCAAAAAACGATATTTGCAATTTAATAATAAAAAATAAAATAGCATGAAAGTAAAACTACAACACTTATGCAAAAAAATATCATAGTATCCTGTGTTCAGAAAACGATTTGCAGAGCAATCATTTTTCAGGCATCAGAACACCACTACAAGGTGCACGCATGAGGAAGCGCGCCATATATGGAGCAGGCGGCAAGGCGCTGTGAGGATGCTCTAGCTGTGTTCCAGACACGAGAGTTCCAAGAAACACCTTTGCGAGGTAGTTTCAAAAGTTTTGACTCAAATTATTTGACTTATTTATCGACACATTCTAAAATAGATCTCACTAAGTGTACATTTTGATAAACTACCGAAGACAAGGTAGGTATTGTAGGTGAGGCGATAAATTGGCTAGGTTGCAGCAGAGTTTTAGCTGCAAGTTTTAACGTTAGCTAAACGCTATTTATTTTTGAGTTGCTAACAACATTAGCCTTGTGTTGTATTTTTGCCCCTGTATTTGTGTGACGCTGGCTAACTATTGACCACTTGCTAGCAGCACCAGCAAAATATACCTTGCAAACTCTCATTAAATACATAGGCCAATACATAGTGTCAAAAGTGTTAGTGAAAGATAATTGTTTCGTTTAAGATCAATGTTGACTCTGGTTTTCGCGGTAAAAAAGCACTCTCGAGTTTGAAAAGGGAAACATTTTTTGTTGTCAAGAAGTAAGTCAGTAAATTAAGTGTAATTGATTTACAAAGCTGTTATGACCGAAAAATATTCGTGCAGAATTGTACTACTAAATAGTCACATTGTACATCTTAAATAAACTAACACCATTTCATTTTATAAGATATTAACTATATTATAATCAGATTAACTATAACAGCATATAACCAGGGAATTTTCTCCAAGTTTGCAAGGATTAATTTTTCCTGATTAATCAGGAATTAGTGACTTTCTTGCTATAATTTGGTGGCAAAGTAATTGGTGTATACTATGTTGCTTACTTAATTTTTACCCAAGCATTTGCAAACTTCTGTCTCTTTCTCTCCCTAACTTGTTTGCAGGCATTGGAATTACCTACCTGGAACTCCTACCTGGAGGTGACAATACAATATATTGAAGTGAGTCTGCAATATGCCGAGTGTTCTACAAACTTTTACATGTCCCATATGTGGCATTGCTTTTAAAACAGTGAAAGGGTATGTAAATCACCAACAATTACACAAAAATGAAGCACACGGTGAATATGCATGCTGTATAGTTGGGTGCAAATCAAGATTCACAAAATACAATTCCTTTAAAAGTCATATTTTTCGCCACCATAGACGGTCAACTGTGTTGCAGTGTGAAGCAGTACAGGGTCCACTAAAATGTCAAAATCCACATTGCCAGAAAGAGTGCAATGATTTGAAAGAACTTTTAGATCACTTGAAATTGCATGTTTCAAAGAAAGAAGAGGTTAAATGCCCATTTAAAGGTTGTGTCAAAGTATTTTCATTGAGGTCCTCCTTTACTTCTCACCTTTCTAGATATCATGAAAATGCTACATATGTACAGGTCTCATCTGTGCATTTGGTTCATTTCTGTGCCCAGTCAGTCACTTGATGTTGTTAATAGTCCATCAGATATAAGCACTGATGAGCATGAGGATATCCTGGACCCATCTGATATGAAAGGACTATATATGAAGAATTTAGCAATGTTTTATATGAAGTTACAGGCCAAATACCTTGTACCTTCCTCAACCATTCAGATGATTGTGGAACAAGTAGACAGTCTTACTGATGTGTGTCACCAGTACACAGTAAATGTACTTAAAGGTGCCCTGCAAGCAAATACCCAATTGGGTGAGTCAGAAATCAAAGAGGTTCTGACAAGTTTAAATGACAATAGCTTGCATGCATCATGTAGCCGTGCACTCTCTACTGACTATTTGAGAAGGCATTATTTTCAGAAAAACTTCTCTTATGTTCATCCTCAAACAATTAGTTTAGGCACTGATGAAAACCGAAAGGAACAGTTTGTTCAGTATATCCCAATAAGAGAGACTTTGCAGGCTTTGTTAAAAGACCAAATTGTGTGGCAAGAATGTACAAAGCCTGTAGATGACACTTCACATGTATTTAATGATGTGAATGATGGTTCAGTGTACAAAAGTAATGCACTGTTTGCGGAGTCAGGTGTAAGTATAAAGCTCATACTATATCAAGATGCTTTCGAGATTGTTAACCCACTTGGGTCAGCGAAAAAAAAATACAAGATACTTGGGGTTTACTTTACACTGGCCAACCTTGACCCATTTTATCGATCCAGCATTGAAAACCTGCAGCTTGTGCTCCTGTGTAGAGAGGAACACTTTAAATATTTTGGACATGACAGAGTTTTCTCCACAATGCTGTCAGATATAAAGGAACTAGAGACAAATGGAATTGTCATCTCTGGGCATGTTGTTAAGGCAACAATTTTTTCCATTGCTGGCGATAATCTGGGATCCCACAATATTGGAGGTTTCACAGAGAATTTCAGTACTTCTACTTACTTCTGTAGATATTGTCTGCTAACTAGAAGCGAGTTCCATGATTCTCAAAAAGGAGCCCCACCCAGAACAGTGCAAAACTACAATGAGGCAGTACAAGAAATACAAAGTGGTGCCCTGACAGAAAGCAGAGGTGTAAAATTTGATTCAGTTTTCAACTCCCTCATCTACTTTCATGTCTGTCAGCCTGGCCTCCCACCCTGTATTGGTCATGATGTGTTTGAAGGAGTTGTGGCATATGACTTGTCCATTTATATCAAATACTTTGTGAAGGTGAAGAAATTTTTCACCTACAGTCAGCTAAACCGAAGAATCAAGCAGTTTAGCTATCGTGGATCTGACGCAACTTCTATTCCTTCAGAGGTTGCAGAAAGAGGAGATAAAGTAGGTGGCAATGCAACAGAAAACTGGTCTCTTCTGAGGCTTCTTCCTATTATAATAGGTGAAAAGATAACGGACACAGATGACCCGATATGGCAGCTAACTGTTCACCTGAAAGAAGTTGTGGAATTAATATGTGCCCCTAAAATCTCAGACTCTCAGATTGCTTTGCTCAGTGTTCTACTTGAGGAGTATTTAGAGACAAGAAGGGAGATGTTTTCCTGATCTAAAACTAAAACCGAAACACCATTACATTTTGCATTATCCTGCTTTGATACTGAAGTTTGGCCCTCTGATAAGACTGTGGACAATGAGATTTGAAAGCAAGCATTCTTACTTTAAAAGATGTGTGAGAAGAACTCAAAACTTCAAAAATGTCTGCCAGACACTTGCGAATAACCACCAACTTCTCCAAACATATCTATACTCCAGTTCTGTCTTTGCTCCTACTTTGCAAGTGAAACAGTCCACACCTTTCCACGCTGACTTGTACAATGAGGCAGTACGCAGTGCAGTAGAAGCAAGCTTTCCTGATCAGTGTGCTCTCATAGCATCTACTGAGGTACTGTGGAGAGGCACTCTTTACAAAAAGAGCTTTTTCCTTTGCACAAGTCCTTGCATGCCAACAGAGTTTGGACAAATCGAACTCGTACTAATGATGGATAAAAAAGTATATTTCCTTGTAACTCCTCATAGTTCATCTTACTTGGAGGAGTTGGGACTGTATGAAATTCACACAGCATGTGGGGACATGAAGTGCCTAAATGGAGAGCTGTTGTTGGATTATTATCCATTGCCTGCTTATCATTTGTGCGGCACTAGAGTCATTTCCCTTAAGCACAGCATAGTAGATGCTGAGTAGGAAAAAGTGACAGTGATTGTGACTATGAGCACCAGTTAATATAATGATGATTGTACTTGATAGTGGACTTTAAAGTCATGTTTGAGGATGTCTAAAAGGGTTATAAATTATGTTTCGGTTAACTGGATGACATTGTGCCCTAAACATTTTTCTGGTTTTGAGAGTTGTCAAAACAGAAACCATCATCCACTAACAAAGATGCAGACACATATACTAAAATATAATTCAGGCTAAAGGTTTGAAGATTTATTTGGCCGTTTGAGAATGCTTAGCCTAACACTAAATTATGTCTTACACCTTTTTTCTTAGTAATGGGTGATGTAGACAGTCAGCTTGCTGACTTCATTGGATCTGTACTGGCAAATTCTAGTTCAAAAGACCTGATGTTGGAGACTCTCCAGTCCTTAGGTGTGGAAACCTTGTAAGATCTAAAATATGTCCAGGAGTCAGATCTTGTTAACATCCTGAGGCCAATTGAAGCTAGAAAATTTATTGGACGTATTAATGCTTTATGTAAGTATATATAATTGCAAGTATATTATAACCTCACAACATAAGAGATTAATTCTATTATTCTAGCTTTGCCAGCAATTGATAGCAAGGCTATTTTATCCCTTCAGGTGAGAAGGATGCAGATGAGATTCCTGATCGACCTACCAGAGCTCAGCCAAATCTAACACTATGCAGAGAGACTTCATCTACAAGTGTGTTTGATTTAAAACTTTTGACCGATTTAAAAAACCTTATCTTCTAATGATTAATTAAACAGAGGTACATCAAGTATATGTAAAGCCTACATAAAGTAATATTATGTGATCTTGATGTTTCAGGGCTTGTAGTTATTGCTTCAATTTAAAGAACTCTTTTTAAATACATATTTTCTCTCTCTAGGTGAATACAGTGCAGATAATTCCAACTCTCCGCCATCTACCACAAGTTCAAGTGAATTCTCAAACCGTCATAGACCCTCTCCAGTGGACAACAACTGGCACTTCAATTTTGAGATACCCTGGAGTAAAATGCCATCAGAAATTATCAGAAAGCTAAAAAACAAGACGCGACCAACAGGACGTGAAAGACGTGAACTGATTCGGCTGATGGTAGCTGAGATCCTGACCATCTGCCCTTCACCAGGGAAGAAACATCTTAGTGAAATTGCCAGGAAGATTGTTTCAGCATATCCTCAGTCATTCCAAGATGTCATTGATGATCAAGTTGTAGGTAGTGGTTATGACTCCCTTACCAAGCAGCTGCAGAGTAGAGTTGACAACATGAGAAGGGGAAAAACTCTCTTTTCCTGAAAAGACAGACATCCAGCACAAGTGAGGGAGAAGACCCACCTTCCAAGATGATAAGAGTGGATATGTATGGCTGTATAAACTGGCAACCAAAGCGCTTGCCACTTAATGAAACGGAAGAGACTCAGAAATGTACACAAGATGAATTAAAGAACATGCACAAAAACAAAAGCAAGAACACTAAAAGTATTGAAAAAAAATGGTGGCAACTTTCTACACTCAGAGAAGCAACATCATAAGTGGAATGGAAACCCCGGTTCTGGTGAAAGAGTGGCCATATCTGTTCGAGATGTGTGGGATAATGGTTCACTTCAACGAGTTAACAGGTATGGATGTTGACAGAGAAGCCATTTCAAGTAAATGTAAAAGAGTCATTTCATATCTCATCTACCATGAGAAGAAAGGCAAAATTGTGGACATCTTATCAGGCATGGAAATTGCTAAAGCAAAGGATCTAGATGCTGATCTTCCTGGATGTGTGTTGCTACTTCTGAAATACTTCAATGAAGCACAGGCCAAGCTGTTCCTGTTAGTTGATGAGACAAGTCTTCCATCTGAAGTTAATCAACTACCCAGCACACCTTGCATTGTTGTCTGTGGTATGATTTTTATTTTCTCCCATTTAAGCAAAAGGTTTTAATTGATATGAAGTATATTACTTCTGGGGCTTGCTGGGGATAAACCTTTAGATATATTAAGTTAAATGGTTAATAGTGAATGACATGCAAGCCTAATAATGTAATTGTCACAATGTTAGTGTTCTTTTAACTTAATTGTTTTTTCTTATTTTTTCTTATGTGTACTGTAGGTAGTTCTCCTCTGACAGCCAGACGCTTTATGATTGCTGTAGACCAGATTGTTGTGAAAGATGATGTCACAAATTGTGGTGAGGCCCTTCTAATGATGTTTGTGATGTACTACTGCCTCAACATCAGCTATCCAGTGGAACTTGGTGCAACTCTGGAGTTCATGCAGAGGTAAGACTTGAAAGTGTAACTAGAAATTGTATTTTTTGTATGAAGTTACCAAAAGAACCCATATTCTCCAGCATGCTCAGTAAAACCTACCAGCTGTTTTATTTACAGTACTGTGCAAAATTCTTGGGAACATCCAAA